>ONZH01014631.1:0-63869 GCA_900303285.1 Rhinella marina
TAAGTGTAGGACGCCGAGGGATCAGGGAGGACAGGGGTACGGTCTGCCAGGTACTCCCGCAACATCCGCCGATACTTGTCCCTCCTGCTGATAGCGGGCCCCGCAGTGATGGAAGTTGCACGAGGGGGTGCTATGAACGTGTCCCACACCTTGGAGAGTGTTCCCCTGGTGGCTGTGGGCCTGATTGATGTTGTGGGACTCTGGGAGACCCTCTCCTCTCTGCCGCCAGCGATGGTGGGTGGGAAAATCTCCATCATGTTCTGCACTAGTTCCCTCTGGTATTCCAGCAATCGATTCGTCCTCTCCTCTACCGGAATAAAAGAGGAGACGTTATCTTTATACCGGGGGTCCAGGAGTGCGAAGACCCAGTACAGTTTGTTCTCCACTATCCGGACAACACGTGTGTCCCGGGAAAAGCAGCCCAGCATGAAGTCAGCCATGTGTGCCAGACTCTGAATAGGCATGACGTCACTGCCCCCACCAGAAGGATCACTTGCCATTTCCTCCTCTTCCTCTTCCGCCTCCTCTCCGCCCCATCCGCGCTGAACCAATGGGACGCACACAGCCTGACTGCTACCCTCGCCACCAGCATCCTCCTCCTCTTCCACAGCCACCTCCACGTCGTCCTCCTCCTCATCCTCCTCCTCCTGCAACTGCCACCGTGAAGCAGACAAAAGTGTGGTCTGACTGTGTAGCTCCGTTGCGTCTCCTCCTACCCCCGTCTCCTCTGCGTGCAATGCGTTCTCCCTTATTGCGATGAGCGATTCTTTAAGGACGCATAGGAGCGGGATGGTTACGCTCACTATAGCGTCCTCGCTGCTGACCTTCTTGGTGGACTCCTCAAAGATACGCAGTACATCGCATATGTCTGCCATCCATGGCCACTCGTGGTTGGCAAACTGAGGGAGCTGAGTTGGAGGCACGCGTGGATTCATAATCTGGTACTCCATCAATGCTCTCTGCTGCTCACACACCCTGGCCAACATGGAATAGGTGGAATTCCAGCGAGTCTGCAGGTCGCACAACAGCCGATGTTCAGGCAAATGGAGGCGTTGCTGGAGTTTTTTTAAGCTAGCAGCAGCTACAGTTGACTTCCGAAAGTGAGCGCACAAGCGCCGCACTTTCACCAGTAGCTCTGCCAGGTTGGGGTAAGTCTTTAGAAATTTTTGGACTACCAGATTAAAAACGTGGGCCAGGCATGGTACGTGATTGAGTTCGGCAAGCTCCAGAGCCGCCACCAGGTTACGGCCGTTATCGCACACGACCATGCCTGGTCCTAGCTGCAGCGGCGACAGCCACATCTCCGTCTGCTGCAATATGGCATCCCTCACTTCTGGGGCGCTGTGCTTCCTGTCGCCCAAGCTGATGAGCTTAAGCACCGCCTGCTGACGTCTCCCCACGCCAGTGCTGCAACGCTTCCAGCTAGCGGCTGAGGGCGATGTTAAGGCAGAGGAGGAGGAAGAGGAGGGGGGTGTATCAGAACCCATGCTGGCAATCTTGGGCGGGGGTGGTAGGTAGGCCGTCTTTGTTTGCGACCCCGTCCCCGCTTCCACAACATTCACCCAGTGTGCCGTCAAAGAAATGTATCGTCCCTGGCCGCAAGCGCTTGTCCACGAGTCGGTGGTCAAGTGGACCTTTGCGCTGACTGCGTACCTCAGGGCCCGCCTGATGTTACGCGACACGTGCTGGTGCAGGGCGGGGACGGCACTCCGGGAAAAGTAGTGGCGGCTGGGGACGGAATAGCGAGGTGCGGCAGCCGCCATCAGGTCGCGGAAGGCCTGCGTCTCCACAAGCCTAAACGGCAACATCTCCAGGGCCAGCAGTTTGGAGATGTGGCAGTTTAAGGCTTGGGCTTGGGGGTGACTCGAGGCGTACTGCCGCCTGCGGTCGAACGCCTGCGAGATGGACAGTTGTTGGGACGAGGAGTGTGAAGGTGCAGGCGAAGAGGCGGGGGAAGGGGAGGCTGAAGGAGAAGGCCCCAAAGTAGCCGAGGCAGAGGCAGATGTGGAGGTGTCCTGGCTGGAGGTCTGGACCGCAGTGGCAGCACACAACAAAGGGGAAGAGGCAGTGGCAGCAAGACCGGGCGCAGGTTGTATTGCATTTGCTCTCTCCCACTCAGCCCACTGCTTGAATTCCAAGTGACGCCGCATGCCTGAGGTGGTCATATTGCTCTTCTCAGAGCCCCTACTCAGTTTTGAGTGGCAGAGTGTGCAAACCGCGCTCAGTTTGTCATCCGCACAAACATTAAAAAATCTCCACACCACAGAAGTACGAGGCCTCGATGGGGGAGCTTCACGCGACTGCCCACTGCCGGGAACAGCTTCGGCCCTGCTGGCTGTGGCCTCACTTCTCTGTCTGGACTGTCCTCTGCCTATGGACATCCCTCTGCCTGTGGACATCCCTCTGCCTCTGGACATCCCTCTGCCTCTGGACATCCCTCTGCCTCTTGCTGCCTTTTTCGGTGCTGCGCAGACCACCACCTCTCCACTGCTTTCCTCGCTGGACATCACCCCTGGCCAAGTGGGGTCGGTCATTTCGTCATCCACCACCTCCTCTTCCACTTCCTCACTCTGCTCCTCCTGCTGCCCACTGGACATTCCAACAGCCTCCCTTGATGGCAACTGCGTCTCATCATCATCATCGCTCATGATAACAGATGCTGGCTCAGGGTCCACATCAGCAGGAGATGGCGAAAACTCAAGTGTTTGGGCATCACTACAAACAAATTCCTCTGCTAGCTCCTGGGATTCTTCCGGCACATCTGAAAAAGGACCCGAAAAGAGCTCCTGGGAGGGGTCAATGGTGGGATGACTCTGTTGGCCAGGTGTGGAGGAAGGAGGGTCAGAGTGAGACTGTGTGGATGACTGGCTGGTGGACAACTGTGTGGAAGCGCTATCGGCTATCCATTGCACCACCTGTTCAACCTGCTCAGGCCTCAACAGCGGTGTAACCCGCCCCCTGCTTAACTGTCCCATAAAGGCAGGGATTCTGGATGAGCGGGATCCTGGCTGACCCTCACCAGCACGCATTGTATCCCCACTGGCTTCAACAAGGCCCCCAACAGCATTTCTGCGCCCCCGTCCTCGTCCACGTCCTATTCCGCTAGCCTCCCTCCGCATTTTATTTTTTTTTGGTTACAATATTTTGCCTTCACAGCCATGAAATTATTTTGCAAGAGAACGCACAGTACAGTTGCCAATTATAAGGCCTATATATTTTATAGTTCAAGGTACACAGCCGTGTACTAACTGTTCAGACGGTGGGTATTAACACCAGGTATTTAAATTAGTTTGCAAGAGAACGCACAGTACAGTTGCCAATTATAAGGCCTATATATTTTATAGTTCAAGGTACACAGCCGTGTACTAACTGTTCATACGGTGGGTATTAACACCAGGTATTTAAATTATTTTGCAAGAGAACGCACAGTACAGTTGCCAATTATAAGGCCTATATATTTTATAGTTCAAGGTACACAGCCGTGTACTAACTGTTCAGACGGTGGGTATTAACACCAGGTATTTAAATTAGTTTGCAAGAGAACGCACAGTACAGTTGCCAATTATAAGGCCTATATATTTTATAGTTCAAGGTACACAGCCGTGTACTAACTGTTCAGACGGTGGGTATTAACACCAGGTATTTAAATTAGTTTGCAAGAGAACGCACAGTACAGTTGCCAATTATAAGGCCTATATATTTTATAGTTCAAGGTACACAGCCGTGTACTAACTGTTCAGACGGTGGGTATTAACACCAGGTATTTAAATTAGTTTGCAAGAGAACGCACAGTACAGTTGCCAATTATAAGGCCTATATATTTTATAGTTCAAGGTACACAGCCGTGTACTAACTGTTCATACGGTGGGTATTAACACCAGGTATTTAAATTAGTTTGCAAGAGAACGCACAGTACAGTTGCCAATTATAAGGCCTATATATTTTATAGTTCAAGGTACACAGCCGTGTACTAACTGTTCAGACGGTGGGTATTAACACCATGTATTTAAATTAGTTTGCAAGAGAACGCACAGTACAGTTGCCAATTATAAGGCCTATATATTTTATAGTTCAAGGTACACAGCCGTGTACTAACTGTTCAGACGGTGGGTATTAACACCAGGTATTTAAATTAGTTTGCAAGAGAACGCACAGTACAGTTGCCAATTATAAGGCCTATATATTTTATAGTTCAAGGTACACAGCCGTGTACTAACTGTTCAGACGGTGGGTATTAACACCAGGTATTTAAATTAGTTTGCAAGAGAACGCACAGTACAGTTGCCAATTATAAGGCCTATATATTTTATAGTTCAAGGTACACAGCCGTGTACTAACTGTTCATACGGTGGGTATTAACACCAGGTATTTAAATTATTTTGCAAGAGAACGCACAGTACAGTTGCCAATTATAAGGCCTATATATTTTATAGTTCAAGGTACACAGCCGTGTACTAACTGTTCAGACGGTGGGTATTAACAACAGGTATTTAAATTATTTTGCAAGAGAACGCACAGTACAGTTGCCAATTATAAGGCCTATATATTTTATAGTTCAAGGTACACAGCCGTGTACTAACTGTTCAGACGGTGGGTATTAACACCAGGTATTTAAATTATTTTGCAAGAGAACGCACAGTACAGTTGCCAATTATAAGGCCTATATATTTTATAGTTCAAGGTACACAGCCGTGTACTAACTGTTCAGACGGTGTGTCATTGTTCAAAAAATAGGAGGTACACTGGATCCCCAACTCATGTGTTATATTTGAGTACAGTGCAGACACATCAAGTGTTAGCCAGTGATAGTCTGGTTTCCAAGGTATATTTTGTAAGTGTGTAATGAGGTTTGAGGAGTGCTTTAGATATGATTCCAATTTAAACACATAGTTTTGTAAAAATACATCTATATAATGTGATAAGTTTCTCGTCAAGGATGTTACACCCGAAATAATTGGTCGCCCTGGGGGATTCCTTAAATCCTTGTGGATTTTGGGGAGGTGGTAAAAGATAGCCAAAGTGGCATCCTTTACCAGAATGTATTCTTTCTCTTTCTTGTCCAGAAAAGCACCGGCTGATGTGACGAGATTATCCAGTTCCACTTTATCTTGTTGTGAGGGGTCCTCAGACAGCTGTAAATAATAGTTTTCATCGGATAAAATATTGTAGGCCTCCCTAATGTAATCTTCTCTATTTTGGATAACGACCCCTCATCCTTTATCTGCACTCCTAATGATAATGTCGGAATTGGATTTGAGCATATTAAGTGCTAGTTTTTCTGAGGGTTTGAGATTTTGTTTGTTGGATGCTTGTTTTGTACCAAATTTAGTACTTTGTTTATTATTGGTTGTTTGATGAATATTCCTAAATTTTTCTGAAATAACTGAGTAGAATGTTTCCAAATAACTACCTCTATGGTGGGTAGGGTAAAAGTTAGACGGTGGTTTGAGACCCGATGGTATTGATTCCTCTGTATTCTCTTTGGAGAGGTGAACCGGTCCTTCTTTTGTTTCCCCTTTTGATTTGTTTTTCAAAATTTCAAAGTGTCTTTTCAAAGTCAGTTTTTTAATGTATTTATTCAGATCTAGGAAAAGGGCAAATTCATCATAATTACTTGTTGGCCAAAATGAGAGCCCTTTGGACAATATAGAGATTTCTTTTTTGGATAGTTGGTAACTGGAAAGGTTAAATATACCTAAAGCTTGTGTGGAAATGAGCTGGTTAGCTATGTTTTGGCTTCCTGAGGTTTCTTTTTTGCTTTTCCCCCCTCTACAGCCCCTTCTTGGTTTTTCGACACCATAAGTGAGTTTTATGTATCTTAATCTATATTTGCATGTTTTTTGTTTTATTTTAAAATGCCATCCCGGATATAGGAAGGTTTTGATAAAGACATTTTTTTACCCGTTGGTATATGCTAATCTGGCTCATTATCATATGTACCTCCCACTTTAACTCCGCCCACACATGTGGTTTTTTTGGCGGTTTTTTAAGGTTTGTAACCTATATATGTGTGTATGTATGTTTATTTGTTATGTCTGTAACCTGAAGAAGGGGTCCTTGATAACCCCAAAACGCGTAGTTCTGTGCACTTACCAAACAATAAAAGATAATATTGTTTACAAGATTTAAGGACTTCAGATCCGGATTTCTTTGCGCCAAAAAGCAGATTTACCTTGGCCTATATACTCCCCTTTGTTGGGACTTGGAGTCCCAACCGAAAGATTAATACTTCTGTGGCTGCATCATCCGGACCGAACAAGTCTGTAATTGTCTTGTACCATGCTAATCATAGTGTTGTGCCTATAGCACAACCATATAAGGTGAGCCTCCATTTTATTTACTTTATTTCACCTTTTCAAAACGTGCTTCACGATTGTGCGCCTTTTGGTTTTTTTGCACTTCTCTTTCATGAGCAAGACTTAAAGACGACATTTTCCAAAGTTGACAAATTGTAAAGTTCAGCACAGAAAGAAAAAGTCAGAAGGTAAGAGTCATTTAACCCCTTGGTGACCAGCCTGTTTTGGTCCTTACTGATCAAGCAATTTTTTAAAAAATATTTTCATTGTCACCTTACAAGAGCTATTACTTTTTTTTTATTTCCATCTATGTAGCCGCATGAGGACTTTGTGGGACATGAAGTTTTCAATGGTGCCATTTTGTGGTACATATAACTTACTGTTTCTGGGAGAGGGATGGTAAAAAAAACAGCAATACTGCCACTTAGTTTTTACACTATAAATTTTGCATTGTTTATTTTTCAGCATAAATAACATTATAGCTTTATTCTCTGGGTCAGTGTGATTACAGCGATACCAAATACAGATGAATGGAGGAATTGGAGATGGAGGGGGGAGGGTGTCTGAGGAGGATCAGAGGTAGAAGGTTGGGAGAGCCCATAGTGGACATTGTAGATGAAGACTTCAGGTGGTCTTGGGCTGCTTGTTCATTTTCCTGTGAGAAGAAGATCCAGGTGTGTTAACAGCAGATAACATTCTGGTGGCACATTACCATAGCAGCAGTCAATGAGTTAAGATATTTGTCCACATCAGTGTCCTCTTCGCTGAATGGAGCAGTTATATCAAGTGTTGCTGTGGTTCAGTAGTAAGCAGGTGGTGAATGAAGCTTGACACCGAGTAAGTGACAGGGTTCTGAGGATCTGGATAATGAACCCAGCATCAAAAAGCTGATCAGTAAGACTGAGCAAAGTGGAACAGCAATAACTGGGGTAAAAGCAGTTATTCTCTGAGGATCCTGCGATTCTAATATGAGTGTACAATGCAGGGGAGGCTTCCTGTCAACCACAAAATGAATGGTCATTGACCCAAATCAGTCCTTGACCAAGTGGTTAGGCAGTCCTGTGCTGTAAATATAGTAGTGTATAGGGGGGTCAGTTACCACCCCAGTAAGGGTACAAGAGGGTATAGGAGGTCTAATGGGTAAGAAGACACCAGTAATGTCCAGAAGGGGGGTCTGCGGCAGCTCAACTCATGCTCCCAGCAACAAAGTTCAATGGGTCTGAGCATGACAAATATGTGTGAGCCCATACATAGGCTTGTGCTGTGGAGTCTCCTATAGGCAAGATGGTGAGAACATCAGGAAGCGGGAGAAAGTGTCCTCTATTTTGTGCTATGCCTGTCCCCAGTGCGTTCTGCAGGTCGTGACGAGCAAATCGCTGATGCTGCTGCCATCTGAAATGGAGACTGCCACAGCCCCAGCAATGTGGAAACAGAAGCTCCCAGACTTTGCGGAAAGTAGTTGTAGGGGGCTCTGTATGTACTCTGGACCTCAGGGATGACAGATGGCCAGCACTGGTGAGTTTCAAATGCAAGTTTTACAGCTTCTACAGGTAACTTTTTTTAACCATTTAACTATAATTTGACAACAGATAGTTACAACAAAAGCAATACTCCAATAATGTCATTTTTAACCCTTACACTCCCAGCGCCGTACATGTACAGCGCTGGGGCGATGCGGGCACATGGCGCCCGCTAGCAAGTGCGGCGGGCATCATGGCCGGCAAGTCTCTGCTGTTTCTAACAGCAGAGACTTGCCGCTACTTACCCGATCGTCGGCGTCTTGCTGGGCCTTTAGACGTGATCACGGCATCTAGTTGCGCCTGAACCAATGGCCAATCGGGGTGTCTGTACACCATATGAAAACTGTAATCCTCGCTGGTGAGGATTACAGTTTTCAAAGTGCAATTCTTATTCTGGCCACTAGATGGCAGGCCAGGATAAGAGATGAGCAATTCTTGGATTTATCTTAGTCTAGTAAATCCCTGATTGCTCATAAAGAAAAAAAAAACACAATATATTAGCTCACATTTGAGCTTTAAAATAGTAAAAAAAAATTTAAAAAAATGTTAAAAAATATATAAAAAAATAAAAAATATATAAAAGTTCAAATCACCCCCATTTCCGTATAATTAAAAAATAAATACCTAAATAACAATAAATATAGACATCACCGTGACCGAAAACGCCCGTACTTTTAAAATATAAAAAAAAATTTTAATACGGCGAATTGTGTGGCGAAAAAAAGCGTACAAATGGTGATTCGCCGTTTTTTGTCGCTTTTTTTTCTAAAAAAATTTAAATAAAAAGTGATCAAAAGGTTATACACACCCCAGAATGGTATCAATAAAAACTTCAGATCGCCCCGCAAAAAATGAGCCCCCATACAGCTCCGTACACATAAATACCAAAAAGTTATAGGGGTCAAGATATGACAAGAAAAAAAAAAAAAGGGCAACTTTCTAATTATTTTATCACTATCAAAACGCAGGAAAAACTATACATATTAGGTATTGCCGGATTCATACTGACTAGTAGATGAAAGTAACTGGTCAGTTTTAATGCACATCGAATGCTGTAAATAAGAAACCCGTAGAACTGTAGCGGAATAGCGTTTTTTTTGCAATTTCACCCGATTTGGAATTTTTTTCCCGCTTCCCACCACACCATATCAAATATTAAATGGTGGCGTTGGAAAGTACAACTTGTCCCGCAAAAAACAAGTCCTCATACAGCTATATGAACAGAAAAATAAAACAGTTATGGCAGTTTGAAGGCAGGGAGCGCAAAACGAAAATGCATAACCAAAAAACCTCCGGGAGTGAAAGGGTTAAACCCGTTATTAAACGCTTTGCATATTACTGCAAGATAACAGATAGTCACAGCAAAAGTAATACACAATAATAATAATTTTTATACTGTTATTAAATGTGTTGCATATTCCTGCAATATAATGATTAGTTAAAGCAAAAGCAATACTGCAATAATTGCATAATACCAGTGTTATTGAGCCCATTTTACTTTTACTGTAAAAAAGTGTTGTATTACTGCAAGATACCGTGTAGTTCAAAGACATTTTTCTACACAAATTGTATTGTTATATTTGTGCTGTTATACCCGTGTTAGTGAATGCATTACTGCATCATACCATGTAGTTCAAATACATTTTACTGCAAAAATGACATTGTTAAACCCATGTTACACAGTACATCATACCGTGTAGTTCAGACGAAAGAAAGACCCAAGCCTCATTACCCAGAATGTGGATAGTAGCAGCACCAGCCATCCTGTCAGTAGTAGTACTAGGCCACAGTTCTCCCCAGCACCACATATTTATTGAGGGCAAAAGATGAGATTGTGAACTGAATGGCTCACTCCTCATCTCAGTCACCTCAAGATGATGTGGATGTCACTTCTCAGTCTGACACAGGGGTTAAAGCAATCCTCCTACTCCTCCTCCATGCAACCCCAGAGAAGTCTCATAGTTGCATCATCTCTGTCTTCACTACTCCTCCTAGTGGTGAGCCTCCTTTTTTTCATAAGAAAACTGAACAAAACTCCATGTGCAATGGCAGATACTTAAGGTAGTCTCCCTGTTATTGACTTCTGTGAGAAAAGTCAGTGGTTGGACTGTCATGAGAAGGAGGGTCAGGCAGAAGCGGGGGAACCCATACATAGCTATGTTGATGGTGGTGGTGATAGTAGTGGTGTTAGGAGCAGTGATAGTGACAGTGGCACTCAGAGCAAATCAGGAGGGAGGCCAAAGAGGCCACAATGACATATCATAGTCTGATAAAAGTGGCAGGAAGGGAGTGGATGCTGATGCCCTTGATTGTGTGCTGGACAGGACCTTGGAGCCAGATCGAGATGCTGAGGTGGAGGTAACATCAAAGGAGGAGGGTGGTGGCCACAGCGGCAATAAAAAAGCATCGGCAACGTATGGCCAGCACCCTCCAAAAAACTGCCAGGCCCAGATCTGCTTCTATTAATGTCAGCTTGGGAACTGGTAATGTTGCTGATACAATGGACACTGGCTCAAAACTTGCCAGACCTTAGCCAAGCTTAACTGCCGCTGTGCAAAGTGTGTGAGTATCTCCCATCTGGCAATTTTTCTCCGCAGTGCTGGAAGACAGAAGCATTGCTATATGCAGCATCTGCAGGCTGAAAATAAACCGTGGGTGTTCAAACACAAGCGCAAGCACTATGGCTCTATTGCAAGACATGATACGTCATCACCAATTAATGTGGGAATACAGAAGTGGCCACCAGCTAGCACAACAAGAGTATCCTCCTTCTCCCAGTCTGCTTTGCAGCAGCTAGTCCACATCCGCGTGCAGTAAAGTGTCGTTGTCATTGTCATAATCAGTTACTGCTTCTTCCACTCAGACTACTCCTCCTACCCTGCTTCCTCTTTAGCTATCGATAACAGAATGTGTGGCCAGGAAAAAACTCTATGTGCAAGCAATCCGCAAGTTGCACAAGCTTAACTCCCACCTAGCCAAGTTGCAGGCGGTGCAGTCGCTGCCATACCACTTAGTGTATTCTGCCGCCTTGTACTGTCATGTGACATAGAATGTGGTCCACTATTTGCAATTCGTATTAAAAGGGGGACTATAGAAAGAGCAAACGTTCATTAAAAAAAAAAAAAAGAGATAACAAAAGCTATAAGAAAAAATCCTAGGAGTGATATATAAAAATCAGGGCAATTGGTGCATATTTGATTTGTGTAGAATCAATTTGGACACATATTGAATTATTTTAATAAAATGATGAATCGGACATGAAATGAACTCCAAGAAATTCGCTCATCTCTAACCTAAATGCAAATATAGATACAAGCAGCAAATATAAACATTTATGCTGCATGTCCACAATGATTAATAGTAAGAAACCCTTCTTTAGTTTTGAAATTGTCCAAAAAATATATTGTTTTAGCACACAAGTAGAATGTATGTTTTTATGTTTTTAGGTTAAAAAAATCTTAATTTTAGTTTGTGCTTTACTTGACTATCATATCCAGCTTCAAACACTCCAGGGCATTAACATATGAATAGCATGGATTTGCAAGTAAAGGGATTGTTTTGATATTAATATTAACAGACTATTTCCAGGGCCTCTTTTGATTAGTCCCAGCAAAGTGCTTTGAGTTCCTGGTCTTTTGCTTGTGGCATGTAAATGATGCCCTTCAGAAAAAGAAAATGTATAAACTAGACAGTCACCTTTGTGGGCAGCAGACAAATTTGTATTATGTTTTCTAATCTTGTGCAACATATAATTGATCACACAAAAATAAAGTATAAAAACAAAATTTTTATCTGACTGGCTGAAAAGGGCAGAATATTGTTGATGATGAGTTCCCTGGCCCCATGTAATTTACCTGATTTAAACCAGTTATTCTGATGGGAGTAGGCTTTAGATCCATTTACATAATCACTAAGGGTACCCTGTCATTGAGAAGAGACATTAGATCTAAAATTGAGTTTTTGCAGTTGCTGGGTTTGGGGTGGCTCCAATGCTATGCTAGGTGCCCCCAGACACCATGGAGGTGTCACCATGTGTTGCTGCTCTCCGGGTGAGATGGTAAGCCTAGACAGAAACATTGTTACAATTTCTGTTGGTTTTAACATGAATTTAAAGATTTGAGAATAAATACGCTTAAACAGGCTAAGTGATAAAACTATTCACTGAGTGTGATTAAATATATATGAACAGACAAAACACATAGTCAGTGTCAAAGCATTTGACACCGTACCACATAACAGGTTGGTACAGTATATAAAATGAGAATGCTTGGCCTGGGAGAAAATGTCTGTATGTGGGTACGTAAGTAACTGGCTCAGTGATAGAAAACAGAGGGTGGTTATTAACGGCACATACTCAGACTGGGTCACTGTCACTAGTGGGGTACCACAGTTGTCAGTATTGGGCCCTATTCTCTTCAATATATTTATTAATGATCTTGTAGAAGGCTTGCACAGTAAAATATCAATTTTTGCATATGACACTAAACTGTGTAAAGTAATTAACACAGAAGAAGACAGTACACTGCTACAAATGGATCTGGATAGATTGGAGGCTTGGGAGGAGAGGTGGCAGATGAGGTTTAACACTGACAAATGTAAGGTTATGCACATAGGAAGGAATAATGCAAGTCACCAGTACATACTAAATGGTAAAACACTGGGTAACACTGACATGGAAAAGGACCTAGGAGTTTTAGTGAACAGCAAACTAAGCTGTAGAAACCAGTGTCAGACAGCTGCTGCCAAGGCCAATAAGATAATGGGTTGCATCAAAAGGGGCAAAGATGCCCGTGATGAGAACATAGTCCTGTCACTTTACAAATCACTAGACAGACCACACATGGAGTACTGTGTACAGTTCTGGGCTCCTGTGAACAAGGCAGACATAGCAGAGCTGGAGAGGGTTCAGAGGAGGGCAACTAAAGTAATAAGTGGAATGGGTGGACTACAGTACCCAGAAAGATTATCAAAATTAGGGTTATTCACTTTAGAAAAAGACGACTGAGGGGAGATTTAATAACTATGTATAAATATATCAGGGGCCAGTACAGAGATCTCTCCCATGATCTATTTATCCCCAGGACTGTGACGAGGGGACATCCTCTGTGCCTGGAGGAAAGGAGGTTTGTACACAAACATAGAAGAGGATTCTTTATGGTAAGAGCAGTGAGACTATGGAACTCTCTGCCTGAGGAGGTGGTGATGGTAAGTTCACTAAAACAGTTCAAGAGGAGCCTGGATGTATTTCTGAAGGGTAATAATATTACAGGCTATAGTTACTAGAGAAGGGTTGTTGATCCAGGGAGTTATTCTGAATGCCAGTCGGGAATTAATTTTTTTCCCCTAAAGTGGGGAAAATTGGCTTCTACCTCACAGGGTTTTTGTTGCCTTCCTCTGGATCAACTTGTAGGATAACAGGCTGAACTGGATGGACAGATGTCTTTTTTCGGCCTTATAAACTATGTTACTATGTTACATACAGAATAGTAAAGGTAAATAATAATCAATTATGTAACCTGCAATACAATGGCGAGGACTCTTATAGCCATGTTGTACCACACAGACGACTCCCCATGGTGATACAAGACATCCTACCTGAATGATTTTCTCGGTGGAGTTCCACTTATTTGTCCTTGTGCACAAGGTTTATACCTTTCCACCCCTCCTCCTAAAGATGCCCAGTTTGCAGCATGCATGTTTCTTAGATAATAACTTAGGAATGCAGCCTTCTCAGCACAATGGGGGCAGGACACAGACAGCAGAGGGCCCCTGTGCAAGCAATGTACCTGCCCCCCCCCCCCGAACATAACCCCTTCTCCCCTACTCATCCCCTCTGACATTTCATGCTACGATGCTCTCCCCCTTGACCTACTCTGTAAATTGAAGGGCAAGGGCTGTTTTGTTTACATTTTTACACTGCTAAGCGGAGATGTCACTGGCACTGATGGGCGGCTTTACAGGCTAGGGCAGCGCTAAAGCCTGTCCATTAGTGCTGGTGATGTCACCAGGCTCACTGCTAGGCTGAAGGCCCACCATAGTACCCCCAGTGGTACTAAGGCTCCCTATAGTGCCCTCAGTACTAATAAAGTCCCCTATATGGTACCCCTAATAGAAATAATTCCAATCTATAAGGCACTTCTATGGAGCCCTCTGTAGTATTAATGCCCTCCACCACTGCTCACAGTATTTATAATGTTCTCTGCAGTTCCCCTGTAATTATAATGACTCCTGCCGTACCTCCTAGAGTTATTATATTCTCTGTAGTGCCCCCATAAATTATAATGCTTTTCCTCTCCCTTCAGTCTTCTATACCATGCAGTCCGATGTAAATAATATCACTACTCTCCCTCCAGTCTTTTATACCATACAGTCCCATGTAAATAACACCAGTCCTCTCCCACCAGTTTTCTATATGATACAGTCCCATGTAAATAACCCCTTTTCCTTACAGTCTTCTATACCATTCAGCCCCATGTAAATAATACCAGTCCTCTCCCACCAGTCTTCTATACAATACAGTCCCATGTAAATAACATCACTCCTCTCCATCCAGTCTTCTATACCATGCAGTCCCATGTAAATAACACTAGTCCTCTCCCATCAGTCTTCTATAGGATACAGTCCCATGTAGATAACCTCTCTTCCTTACAGTCTTTTATAACATACAGTTCTATGTAAATAACTTAAATCCCCTCCTTCAGCCCCCTCCAACACATAGTCCCATGTAAATAGCATCACTCTTTACCCTCCAGTCTTCTATAATATCCAGTCCCATGTAAATAACACCAGTCATCTCCCCCCAATCTTGTGTAACATACAGTCCCATGTAAATAACATATGTCCCTCCCACTAAGCAGGGAGGAGGTATAATGGGGAGAACCACATCTCTCGGCAGTTCTCAAGCACTTACATTCATTCCAAGGCATCACAGGTCTCCACTGCTGAGCGATTCCTCCTTCTGTACTAGTCACATGATGGTGACCTCATCACAGGTCCTACCACCATTCCAATGTTGAAACGATCACATGACTATGATGTCATAGCAGGTCCTTAATCTTTGGAGTATAGACAGAACGGGCAGCAGATTCACAGTAAGTCCTAATCAGGGTCCCCCGCCCACCCCCTCCACCCCAAGATGACCAGGTTACCCTGTTGGCAGAGGGAGGGAGTAAAAAAATTATAAAATAAATAAAAAAACACCTCTGCTGGCACTGAGTAGGGCCCCCTTCCCTCTCTGGTCCCCTATGCAGCTGAAACTGCTGCACAGGCGGTATGTCCGCCCCTGAATGGGGGGTCTGTATATGTTCACAAAGAATATAGAAGGTGATATATTAATTAACCTCTTCAATCAACAACCAGTTTGTACCAAATACCAGAGCCTCATTTTTCAAATCTGATATGTGTCACTTCATCTGGTGATACCTCTGGAATGCTTTTACTGACCCAAGTGATTCTAAGACTGTTTTCGTGTGACACATGTTAGTGGTGAATTTGAGTTGATATGTTTTAACTTTATGTGTAAGAAAAAATCCAAATCCAAATTTCTTTGATTTTAAGGCAAATAAGAAATATGTGACCGTAAACTGCTGTTTGAGGGAAACAGCAGCATTCAGAAGGGAAGGAGCAGAATCGGGATTTTTTAACATTAAATTAGCTGATTTTAGGGGCCATAAATATTTTATTTTTTCACAAATGTACGTAGCTGTGCAAGGTGCTTATTTTCTGCATGCTGGTATCATTTTAAGATACATATGGCTTTTGGATTACTTTTTATACAATTTTTGGGGAGGTGAGGTGGGCAAAAATTGCAATTCTGTTAGTGGGTTTTTTTTCTTTATTCGGTTTGTCATGTAGTAGAGTATGATAATTTTATTCTGTGGGTTGATCTGGTTATGGCAATACCAAATTTCTATAGTTTTTTATGTTTTACTACTTTTTCAGTATACTGTAAAAGAAAAATCACAGAAAACAATGAACACAATAGATGCAAACATTATATATGGACTAAGCCCTCACTTTAATATAATAAAATCTGAGACTCTTAGCCAATATATTTTGAGCAAAACAAATCTATGCCCGCCTACTAGCGCCAAGGTGGTCTTAGGTAGGCCCTACTGTAAACCTACCATGGATGGACTGGAAATTTAAAATGGCCCTGGAAAAAATACCAAAAGTGGCCCTGTGTATATGCAGATGTACATGGCTACATTAATAAAAGTAAATTAACAGAAAATAATGCACAAACACAATAGATGCAAACATTATATATGGACTAAGCCCTCACACTGATATGATGAAATCTGAGACTCTCAGGGTAGGTCCTGCCTGACTGAGACCACATTGGCACTGGTAGACGGGCACAGATGTGTTTTTATCAAAATATATTGGCTGAGAGTCTCAGATTTTATCATATCAGAGTGAAGGCTTAGTATAATGTTTGCATCCATTATGTTAGTGTATTATTTTTTGTGATTTTTCTTTTATAAATGTAGGCATGTACTTCCGCATATTCATTTATCATATTGGGCAGGATGTTTTGTATCTTTTTCTGTGATTTTTAAATACTTTTACAGCATAAAATCACTTTTGTGTCAAAAATAAATGATATTTTGTATCTCTATATACTAACATCCATAACATTTTTATTTTTTTCTTCAAGCTGTGTGAGGACTTGTTTTTTGCGGGACAAACTTTACTGTTATTGGTATTTTTTATCACTTTTTTGTGCTGGTGAGGTGACAAAAACAGCAATTCTCTCATTGTTTTTTAATGTTTTATTTTTTATGGCGTTTACTGTGTGGGATTAGTAGGACATCACTAGAATATGCCTTCAATGTCTGATTGGTGTGGGTCCCACCTCTGGGACCCACACCTACAGTCATGGCCAAAAGTTTTGCGAATGATACAAATATTAATTTTTACAAAGTCTACTGCTTCAGTTTTTATAATGGCAATTTGCATATACTCCAGAATGTTATAAAGAGTGATCAGCTTAACAGCAATTACTTGCAAAGTCAATATTTGCCTAGAAAATGAACTTTATCCCCCAAAACACATTTCAACATCATTGCAGCCCTGCCTTAAAAGGACCAGCTAACATCGTTTCAGTGATTGCTCCATTAACACAGGTGTGGGTGTTGATGAGGACAGGGCTGGAGATCAATCTGTCATGATTAAGTAAGAATGACACCACTGGACACTTTAAAAGGAGGCTGGTGCTTGGCATCATTGCTTCTCTTCTGTTAACCATGGTTATCTCTAAAGAAACACGTGCAGCCATCATTGCACTGCACAAAAATGGCCTAACAGGGAAGAGTATCGCAGCTAGAAAGATTGCACCTCAGTCAACAATCTATCGCATCATCAAGAACTTCAAGGAGAGAGGTTCCATTGTTGCCAAAAAGGCTCCAGGGCGCCCAAGAAAGACCAGCAAGCGCCAGGACCGTCTCTTAAAAGTGTTTCAGCTGTGGGATCGGGCTACCAGCAGTGCAGAGCTTGCTCAGGAATGGCAGCAGGCAGGTTTGAGTGCATCTGCACGCACTGTGAGGCAGAGACTCTTGGAGCAAGGCCTGGTCTCAAGGAGGGCAGCAAAGAAGCCACTTCTCTTCAGAAAAAACATCAGGGACAGACTTATATTCTGCAAAAGGTACAGGGAGTGGACTGCTGAGGACTGGGGTAAAGTCATTTTCTCTGATGAATCCCCTTTTCGATTGTTTGGGACATCTGGAAAACAGCTTTTTCGGAGAAGACGAGGTGAGCGCTACCACCAGTCTTGTCTCATGCCAACTGTAAAGCATCCTGAAACCATTCATGTGTGGGGTTGCTTCTCAGCCAAGGGAATCGGCTCTCTCACAGTCTTGCCTAAAAACACAGCCATGAATAAAGAATGGTACCAGAATGTCCTCCGAGAGCAACTTCTCCCAATCGTCCAAGAGCAGTTTGGCGATCAACAATGCCTTTTCCAGCATGATGGAGCACCTTGCCATAAAGCAAAGGTGATAACTAAATGGCTCAGGGAACAAAACATAGAGATTATGGCCTGGAAACTCCCCAGATCTTAATCCCATTGAGAACTTGTGGTCAATCATCAAGAGACGGGTGGACAAACAAAAACCTACAAATTCTGACAAAATGCAAGCATTGATTGTGCAAGAATGGACTGCTATCAGTCAGGATTTGGTCCAGAAGTTGATTGAGAGCATGCCAGGGAGAATTGCAGAGGTCCTGAAGAAGAAGGGTCAACACTGCAAATATTGACTTGCTGCATTAACTCATTCTAACTGTCAATATAAGCTTTTGTTACTCATAATATGATTGCAATTATATTTCTGTATGTGATCAAAACATCTGACAAACACACATAAAAACCAGAGGGCAGCAGATCATGTGAAAATATAATATTTGTGTAATTCTCAAAACTTTTGGCCATGACTGTATACTTAGAAAGGAGCCGGCAAAGTTCCAGAGGGCGCACTGCGCAGGCGTGGCCACCTTTCATTCATTCCTGTAGGAGCTCTGAAAATAGCTGAGTGGCCTACCCAGCTATCTTCGGAAGTCGCACTGAAATGAATAGGAAGTGCATCGCGTAAGCACAGCCAACGCACCATTCACTTCTATGGGGCTGACGGAAATAGCCAAGCCAGTAATGGGACCTGCACCTATCAGAGATGGTACAACCCCTTTAATTATGTACCCTTACAACACACATAGACTTCTATAGAGCTTTGAGGCAAGTCTTTTTCAGACATGAACAAGTCTTCAGACATAAACAACCAAGCTAAACCAGACAGTCAGAAGGTCAGTGTGTCTGACTTGGCTAATACCAATCAGAATTTTAGCATGCAGGAATGTAATTGTGCAAGTCATTCAGCTTAGGTACAGGAAAACTATAGCAGAAATAAGAGTAGAAAATAGTTACGTTCATTTAACCTGTTGCTTAAAGGGAACCTGTCACGCTGAACATGGTGTTTTGAGCTGAATGCAGCATGTTATAGAGCACGAGGAGCTGAGCAGACTGATAAATACTGTAGTTTTATAGGAAAAGATTAACTAAAACTTGTATTTCATTGATTGAAATTCCTGTTCATTCTGTGATCTGAAGTCCAGGAGGCGTTCCTGTCAGTGATTGACAGTTATCTCTGTATACACAGTCATAGAGGGAAGACTGTCACTGATAGGACCGCCTCCTGGACTTCAAAGCTCAGAATGAGCAGGAATATAAATGTATAAATTACAAGTTTTATTGAATATTTTCCCACAACACTATACATCAATCTCCTCGGCTCCTGCTGCTCTATAACCTTGCATTTTCATGGTGTGAGATTCTCTATAAATGGGTTTTTCAGGTGTTTAATATTGATAATTTATTCTCAGAATAGGTCATAATTAAAATAATTGATCTGTGGGGGTCTTTACTTGGCACCCTCACCAATCAGCTGTTTGAAGAGTCCAGAGCCATTTGATAGCGGCTGAACTTGGTATTGCAGCTAAGCCCCATTTACTTGAATAGGACCGAGCTGTACCTAGGCCATGTGACCGATGAACGTGACATCACAGGTTTAAAAGGCATCCGTCAGCAGATTTTTACCTATGAAACTGGCTGACCTGTTATGTGTGCACTTGGCAGCTTAAGGCATCTGTGTTGGTCCAATGTTCATTTTTATATCCGCATTGCTGAGGTAAAGTTTTAACATATCTAAATGAGCCTCTCGGAGCAACAAGGGCATTGCCATTACCCACAAAGGTTTTGCTCTCCCTAAAACTGCTGTGCCCGTTGCATTTTCATTGACAGGGCCAGGCAATGAAACCATCATCACACCTGGCCCTGTCAAAGTGCAGAGGGCGCGGCAGTTGCAGAGAAAGCTGAGCCTCTAGGTGTAACAGCAATGACCCCGTTGCTTCTAGAAGCTCATCTTCATATATTAAAACTATTTTTCTCAGAAATGCGGGCACATATGAATATGACACCAACACAGATGCCCTCAGCTGTCAAGCACATATGCAATACAGATTGACAGGGGCTCACTAGGTCTTTTTCACATCCTCTACACTAGGTTCCAGACTAACAGAATATGGTTAAAATTCAAGTAATCATTTCTAAAGCATTTATCCAGGAAACTGAGAAGTAGTGTTGAGCCATGCTGGAGACTTCGAAGAGGAAAGCTATGCTGGTGATGAAGAAGAGAGGGGAGACATGCCAGGGACTGATACACTGGTGGAATCCTACTGACAAGAAGAATATGATTATCCTGGGGACTGAGAAGTAGACTCGCGCAATGATGAGGACTGAAGAGGGGAGTTATGCTGGCAACTGAGATGGAAGGGGAGTTATGCTGTGGACTAAAATGGTGGTATCCACCTGGAGACTGACTTGAATAAGGGGACTGAGAAGCAGAAGAGCCATGTTGACTATTGAAAAGTAAATTGGAACATGCTAATAGCTGAGATGGACTGATAATTTGGGGTATTGAGTTTACATGTCCCTTGTACCATTACAAGACTAGGTGTAGAACAGGAGAACAGTTTACAGATGAATGTAATTAATGGAAGTTTCATTATACAAAACTCTATGCTATATGGGTCTATTAAAGAGGTTTCTGTTTATGTTACTACATTGATTATTTGTCATATACTGGCTACATATGTCATACATATGATTCTGACAGTCTGGCTCTATCCTGGGATTTAGATGTAAAGCAATAGTGTCATGGAGCTATATGGTTAACCCTATTTTTTACCATACAGAATGGAATTAGTACTTATCTGGGGCATTGTGTCTTGCACCATACTGTAATAATTCATTGTGAATACGTTGTTTACGGGTATGTCCTTTCTATAGTTAGTATGATTTCTACATGTGCCTGATAAATCCTATGTACTTATAGAGCAAGGATATCAAACTTGTACTTATATTGTTTGTCATTCAGACAACGCTTATTATTATTATCTAGAACAATTGGTATTCGTTTTCAGATTTCAGTAAACATCAATGTATTGGAGACAAGTATGGCTAAAAGTGCATCAGCCTTCTTCAGTTGTATTTGTCTAGATCTCATATACAGCTTCTGACTATTGATTTCATTGCAGTGGATGATTATAATGAATGGGATTTTGATGCTGGCTTTGTTTCATTTCTATAACATGTCTTACAGACCACCGTCTTTAATAAGTGTTTTCTGACAGCTAATTTGAAACCTTTTTGGCAGACATGAATCAATTGCTACTATTTTTCATTTTAAACAGCATTCCACCATTTACATTCACAATAATAATTCCTTTCAAAGCAGTGCCTGTCAAATGAAGATCTTTTCCCTTTCTCTCAAGAGTCATGAGATTTGCTCATATCTTTCTGCTCCCATTATTTCATCCCTTTTTTGTCATTGTTATCGTACATAGGAAAGAAAAGGAAAAATCTGTATAGGACTTTGTGGAATTAGTCTTTACAGGTATTATTATATTTTCTAAAATGTGACTGTACATTCTGAGACTATTTGAATAAAGATACAATCCCTGTATGAATCACAGGAACAAACAATGGGATGTAGACAATAACAACAAGTATTTTTTGACTTAAGATCAATTCTTCTGTCCATGTAACACATGTATTCATGTATAGTTTGCATTGTAATTAATATTTCCATTGTTATCATGATAACAGTATATCATATAATCAAAGATATATATATATATATATATATATATATATATATATATATATATATATATATAACACCAGGATACATGGAATACCTATACCATGTCACTATGTATCACTATGTAGGGCAATAACTTCAAGCACCACAGAGCAATTATAAAAAGGCACCTGCAGGGCCACATTAACTTTCTGGGTATGGACATATAGTAAAGAGAACACAGGAATAGTCTCTCTTACCAGCTATAGTTTTGATAAAATTTAGCTGTAGACTAATAACTGATGCTGATATCATATTAAATATTCTTACAGTAACTTGTAACAGTGTAGTCTTTGGAAACTCCGTTTTATGTAGTTTGGCTATTGATGACATCATATTCTGGTTACTGTATTGACTTTGCTCTGTATTTCTGGTGTTCAGCCTGGTATTCATCAGATCCTGTTCACAGCACCGTTAGGTTGTATCTTGAGAGAAAATACCAAGGAAATATCCTGCCATATGACCGAAACGTAGAACCCTGACAAATGCCACTGTATGCCATATACTGGTGTGCAGTATCTCACAAAAGTGACTACACCCTTCACAATTTTGTATTTTATTATATCTTTTCATGGGCCACTACTGAAGATATGACACTTTGATACAATGTAAAGTAGTCAGTACACAGCTTGTATAACAGTGTAGATTTGGTGTTCCCTTAAAACTAACTCAACACAGCCATTAATGTCTAAAACGCTGGCAACAAAAGTGAGTACACCCCTAAGTGAAAATGGCCAAATCGTGCCCAAAGTGTCACTATTTTTTTGTGGCCACCATTATTTTCAAGCACTACTTTAACTTTCTTGGGCATGAAGTTCACTAGAGCTTCACAGGTTGCCAATGGAATCCACTTCCCCTCCTCCATGACAACACCACATAGCTGGTGGATGTTAGAGACCTTGCACTCCACCACCTTCCATTTGAGGATGCCCCACAGATGCTCAATAGAGTTTAGGTCTGGAGACATGCTTGGCCAGTCCAACACCTTTACCCTCAGTTTCTTTAGCAAGGCAGTGGTCGCCTTGGAGGTGTATTTGGGGTTGTTATCATCTTGGAATACTGACCTCAGTTTCATAGACCTGCTCTGCTTCATTATGTCACAGTACGAGTTGGAATTCATGGGTCCCTCAATGAAATGTAGCTCCCCACAGCCGGCAGCTCTCATGCAGCCCCAAACACTGACACTGCCACCACCATGCTTGACTGTAGGCGAGACACATTTGTCTTTGTACTCCTTACTAGAGATGAGCGAGTAGTGAAATATTCGAAAGTTCGAAATTCGATTCGAATAGACCGCGAAATTCGACTATTCGACCGGATATCGAATCCCATTAAAGTCTATGGGAAAAAAATGCTCGCCACTTGGAAATCTCAATTCGACCACTTGGAGGTCACCAAGTCCACCCTGGAACCTCAGAAAAGGATGCCAACACTGCTGGAATGCAACTGGGACAGCAGGGGAAGCATGTCTGGGTGCATATAACGCGCCCAAGTCGCACTATTACGCCACTATCACAGCCTCTCAACAATACACTCCAAACACAATCTAACCTCTCTGTAAAGTGAGACCATACAAGGAAACCTTCTTTCCTCTACATTGCCATGGACCCCAAGCCAAACTAGACAAAAAAGAAGATAAAATTCTGCACCCCTTAAAATCACGTTGCCTATGACAACCACAGATGGCATAAGCAAAGGGGAAAGCAAATAGACCCCACCCCTAATTGTCATTGTGTGTGTGAGATGTGGTCAGACATGTCTTCTTTAAAATGTAAAAACAACTCAAACACATGCAGAAGCCTTAAAATGCCCAAATTGTTGGCGCTTGAGATGTCAGTGACCCGACCTGGCCCAGTGTCATGTCTAGCAGGTAAAGCAGTGGGGATGTTGAGGGATGCGTAGGACCGCAAAAGGCAGGAAGAGGCCGTGGGCTGGCCAGAGGCTCATGGAAAATTTTGTGGCGGCCCAAGAGGTGACACCTCTTAAAAATTATGTGGAGGCCCAAGAGGTGAGACCTCTTAAAAATTATGTGGAGGCCCAAGAGGTGAGACCTGTTAAACATTTTGTGGAGGCCCAAGAGGTGAGACGTATTAAAAATTATGTGGAGGCCCAAGAGGGGAGACCCGTTAAAAATTATGTGGAGGCCCAAGAGGTGAGACCTCTTAAAAATTATGTGGAGGCCCAAGAGGTGAGACGTGTTAAACCTTTTGTGGAGGCCCAAGAGGTGACACCTCTTAAAAATTATGTGGAGGCCCAAGAGGTGACACCTCTTAAAAATTATGTGGAGGCCCGAGAGGTGAGACCTCGAAAACGTTTTGTGGAGGCCCAAGAGGTGACACCTCTTAAAAATTATGTGGAGGCCCAAGAGGTGACACCTCTTAAAAATTATGTGGTGGCCCAAGAGGTGAGACCTCTTAAAAATTATGTGGTGGCCCAAGAGGGGAGACCCGTTAAAAATTATGTGGAGGCCCAAGAGGTGAGACCTGTTAAACATTTTGTGGAGGCCCAAGAGGTGAGACGTGTTAAAGATTTTGTGGAGGCCCAAGAGGTGAGACGTATTAAAAATTATGTGGAGGCCCAAGAGGGGAGACGTGTTAAAAATTATGTGGAGGCCCAAGAGGTGAGACCTGTTAAAGATTTTGTGGAGGCCCAAGAGGTGAGACCTCTTAAACATTTTGTGGAGGCCCAAGAGGTGAGCCATAAATATAAAAAATTGTTCTTATTTACGGAGCAATTCTACGGCGGTTAAGGAGGAGGAGGAGGAGGTGGAGGAGGAAATGGCACTTCATACAGATGGCACTTCACTTTTGGCTGCTTTCCACTGTTAACCTCTTAAACCTTTTGTGGAGGCCCAAGAGGTGTTGCTTTTAAAGGCTGCAGTTATCCACAGATTTGCATGCAATGTAAAATGGTTACACTCATTTTATAAAGGCAACTATCATGAAAAATCAGTTTAAATGTATTGAGGGCAGCACAGAGTATTTCTACAGAGGAAGGAGTATTCTTTTTATTTTTTTTCCTTTTTTATATGTATATGCTGTTGCCTTCAGTATATGAGAGTTGATTTCATGATGCTACTGCAGCCACTTAAAACGTTTTAAGTCTTGTTTTGTTTTTTTGAATACTGAGAATGCTATTTTGTACCAGATTTTGTATGTAAAGACTGAACACATTAAAATGAGAATGTTACCAAAATTATAATTTATAATTTATTTACCTTTTGTGGAGGCCCAAGAGGTGAGACCTCTTAAAAATTATGTGGTGGCCCAAGAGGTGAGACCTCTTAAAAATTATGTGGTGGCCCAAGAGGGGAGACCCGTTAAAAATTATGTGGAGGCCCAAGAGGTGAGACCTGTTAAACATTTTGTGGAGGCCCAAGAGGTGAGACGTGTTAAAGATTTTGTGGAGGCCCAAGAGGTGAGACGTATTAAAAATTATGTGGAGGCCCAAGAGGGGAGACGTGTTAAAAATTATGTGGAGGCCCAAGAGGTGAGACCTGTTAAAGATTTTGTGGAGGCCCAAGAGGTGAGACCTCTTAAACATTTTGTGGAGGCCCAAGAGGTGAGCCATAAATATAAAAAATTGTTCTTATTTACGGAGCAATTCTACGGCGGTTAAGGAGGAGGAGGAGGAGGTGGAGGAGGAAATGGCACTTCATACAGATGGCACTTCACTTTTGGCTGCTTTCCACTGTTAACCTCTTAAACCTTTTGTGGAGGCCCAAGAGGTGTTGCTTTTAAAGGCTGCAGTTATCCACAGATTTGCATGCAATGTAAAATGGTTACACTCATTTTATAAAGGCAACTATCATGAAAAATCAGTTTAAATGTACTGAGGGCAGCACAGAGTATTTCTACAGAGGAAGGAGTATTCTTTTTATTTTTTTTCCTTTTTTTATATGTATATGCTGTTGCCTTCAGTATATGAGAGTTGATTTCATGATGCTACTGCAGCCACTTAAAACGTTTTAAGTCTTGTTTTGTTTTTTTGAATACTGAGAATGCTATTTTGTACCAGATTTTGTATGTAAAGACTGAACACATTAAAATGAGAATGTTACCAAAATTATAATTTATAATTTATTTACCTTTTGTGGAGGCCCAAGAGGTGAGACCTCTTAAAAATTATGTGGTGGCCCAAGAGGTGAGACCTCTTAAAAATTATGTGGTGGCCCAAGAGGGGAGACCCGTTAAAAATTATGTGGAGGCCCAAGAGGTGAGACCTGTTAAACATTTTGTGGAGGCCCAAGAGGTGAGACGTGTTAAAGATTTTGTGGAGGCCCAAGAGGTGAGACCTCTTAAAAATTATGTGGTGGCCCAAGAGGGGAGACCCGTTAAAAATTATGTGGAGGCCCAAGAGGTGAGACCTCTTAAACATTTAGCGCAGGCCCAAGAGGTGAGCCATAAATATATAAATTGTTCTTATTTACGGAGCAATTCTACGGCGGTTAAGGAGGAGGAGGAGGAGGAAATGGCACTTCATACATATGGCACTTTACTTTTGGCTGCTTTCCACGGTTGGAGAAGCAAAGTCCGGGTCAATCCACTTGCTGTTCATTTTGATTAGCGTCAGCCTGTCGGCACTGTCGGTTGACAGGCGGCTGCGCTTATCGGTGATAATGCCCCCGGCAGCGCTGAACACCCTTTCTGATAGCACGCTGGCGGCAGGGCAGGCAAGCACCTCCAAGGCGTACAGGGACAGTTCCAGCCACGTGTCCAACTTGGAGACCCAGTAAGTGTAGGACGCCGAGGGATCGGGGAGGACAGGGTTACGGTCTGCCAGGTACTCCCGCAACATCCGCCGATACTTGTCCCTCCTGCTGATAGCGGGCCCCGCAGTGATGGAAGTTGCACGAGGGGGTGCCATGAACGTGTCCCACACCTTGGAGAGTGTTCCCCTGGTGGCTGTGGGCCTGATCGATGTTGAGGGACTCTGGGAGACCCTCTCCTCTCTGCCGCCAGCGATGGTGGGTGGGAAAATCTCCATCATGTTCTGCACGAGTTCCCTCTGGTATTCCAGCAATCGATTCGTCCTCTCCTCTACCGGAATAAAAGAGGAGACGTTATCTTTATACCGGGGGTCCAGGATTGCGAAGACCCAGTACAGTTTGTTCTCCACTATCCGGACAACACGTGTGTCCCGGGAAAAGCAGCCCAGCATGAAGTCAGCCATGTGTGCCAGACTCTGAATAGGCATGACGTCACTGCCCCCACCAGAAGGATCACTTGCCATTTCCTCCTCTTCCTCTTCCGCCTCCTCTCCGCCCCATCCGCGCTGAACCAATGGGACGCGCACAGCCTGACTGCTACCCTCGCCGCCAGCATCCTCCTCCTCTTCCACAGCCACCTCCACGTCGTCCTCCTCCTCCTCATCCTCCTCCTCCTGCAACTGCCACCGTGAAGCAGACAAAAGTGTGGTCTGACTGTGTAGCTCCGTTGCGTCTCCTCCTACCCCCGTCTCCTCTGCGTGCAATGCGTTCTCCCTTATTGCGATGAGGGATTCTTTAAGGACGCATAGGAGCGGGATGGTTACGCTCACTATAGCGTCCTCGCTGCTGACCTTCTTGGTGGACTCCTCAAAGATACGCAGTACATCGCATACGTCTGCCATCCATGGCCACTCATGGTTGGCAAACTGAGGGAGCTGAGTTGGAGGCACGCGTGGATTATTAATCTGGTACTCCATCAATGCTCTCTGCTGCTCACACACCCTGGCCAACATGGAATAGGTGGAATTCCAGCGAGTCGGCAGGTCGCACAACAGCCGATGTTGAGGCAAATGGAGGCGTTGCTGGAGTTTTTTTAAGCTAGCAGCAGCTACAGTTGACTTCCGAAAGTGTGCGCACAAGCGCCGCACTTTCACCAGTAGCTCTGCCAGGTTGGGGTAAGTCTTTAGAAATTTTTGGACTACCAGATTAAAAACGTGGGCCAGGCATGGTACGTGATTGAGTTCGGCAAGCTCCAGAGCCGCCACCAGGTTACGGCCGTTATCGCACACGACCATGCCTGGTCCTAGCTGCAGCGGCGACAGCCACATCTCCGTCTGCTGCAGTATGGCGTCCCTCACCTCTGGGGCGCTGTGCTTCCTGTCGCCCAAGCTGATGAGCTTAAGCACCGCCTGCTGACGTCTCCCCGCGCCAGTGCTGCAACGCTTCCAGCTAGCGGCTGAGGGCGATGTTAAGGCACAGGAGGAGGAGGAGGAGGAGGGGGGTTTATCAGAACCCATGCTGGCAATCTTGGGCGGGGGTGGTAGGTAGGCCGTCTCTGTTTGCGACCCCGTCCCCGCCTCCACTACATTCACCCAGTGTGCCGTCAAAGAAATGTATCGTCCCTGGCCGCAAGCGCTTGTCCATGAGTCGGTGGTCAAGTGGACCTTTGCGCTGACTGCGTACCTCAGGGCCCGCCTGATGTTACGCGACACGTGCTGGTGCAGGGCGGGGACGGCACTCCGGGAAAAGTAGTGGCGGCTGGGGACGGAATAGCGAGGTGCGGCAGCCGCCATCAGGTCGCGGAAGGCCTGCGTCTCCACAAGCCTAAACGGCAACATCTCCAGGGCCAGCAGTTTGGAGATGTGGCAGTTTAAGGCTTGGGCTTGGGGGTGACTCGAGGCGTACTTCCGCCTGCGGTCGAACGCCTGCGAGATGGACAGTTGTTGGGACGAGGAGTGTGAAGGTGCAGGCGAAGAGGCGGGGGAAGGGGCGGGGGAAGGGGAGGCCCCAAAGTAGCAGAGGCAGATGTGGAGGTGTCCTGGCTGGAGGTCTGGACCGCAGTGGCAGCACACAACAAAGGGGAAGAGGCAGTGGCAGCAAGACCGGGCGCAGTTTGTATTGCGTTTGCTCTCTCCCACTCAGCCCAGTGCTTGAATTCCAAGTGACGCCGCATGCCTGAGGTGGTCAGATTGCTCTTCTCAGAGCCCCTACTCAGTTTTGAGTGGCAGAGTGTGCAAACCGCGCTCAGTTTGTCATCCACACAAACATTAAAATATCTCCACACCACAGAAGTACGAGGCCTCGATGGGGGAGCTTCGCGCGACTGGCCGCTGCCGGGAACAGCTTCGGCCCTGCTGGCTGTGGCCTCACTTCTCTGTCTGAACTGTCCTCTGCCTGTGGCCATCCCTCTGCCTGTGGACATCCCTCTGCCTGTGGACATGCCTCTGCCTGTGGACATCCCTCTGCCTGTGGACATCCCTCTGCCTGTGGACATCCCTCTGCCTCTTGCTGCCTTTTTCGGTGCTGCGCAGACCACCACCTCTCCACTGCTTTCCTCGCTGGACATCACCCCTGGCCAAGTGGGGTCGGTCATTTCGTCATCCACCAGCTCCTCTTCCACTTCCTCACTCTGCTCCTCCTCCTGCCCACTGGACATTCCAACAGCCTCCCTTGATGGCAACTGCGTCTCATCATCATCATCGCTCATGATAACAGATGCTGGCTCAGGGTCCACATCAGCAGGAGATGGCGAAAACTCCAGTGTTTGGGCATCACTACAAACAAATTCCTCTGCTAGCTCCTGGGATTCTTCCGGCACATCTGAAAAAGGACCCGAAAAGAGCTCCTGGGAGGGGTCAATGGTGGGATGACTCTGTTGGCCAGGTGTGGAGGAAGGAGGGTCAG
This sequence comes from Rhinella marina, assembly GCA_900303285.1. Lineage (NCBI taxonomy): Eukaryota > Metazoa > Chordata > Amphibia > Anura > Bufonidae > Rhinella > Rhinella marina. Next base: position 29,120 of record ONZH01014631.1, read on the forward strand.
AGTGAGACTGTGTGGATGACTGGCTGGTGGACAACTGTGTGGAAGCGCTATCGGCTATCCATTGCACCACCTGTTCAACCTGCTCAGGCCTCAACAGCGGTGTAACCCGCCCCCTGCTTAACTGTCCCATAAAGGCAGGGATTCTGGATGAGCGGGATCCTGGCTGATCCTCACCAGCACACATTGTATCCCCACTGGCTTCAACAAGGCCCCCAACAGCATTTCCGCGCCCCCGTCCTCGTCCACGTCCACGTCCTATTCCGCTAGCCCCCCTCCGCATTTTATTTTTTTTTGGTTACAATATTTTGCCTTCACAGCCGTGAAATTAGTTTGCAAGAGAACGCACAGTACAGTTGCCAGTTAAGGCCTATATATTGTATTTTTCAAGGTACACAGCAGTGTACTAAGTGATCAGACGGTGTGTATGAACAACAGTTATGAGAAATTACTTTGCAAGAGAACGCACAGTACAGTTGCCAGTTATAAGGCCTATATATTGTATTTTTCAAGGTACACAGCCGTGTATTAAGTGATCAGACGGTGTGTATGAACACCAGTTATGAGAAATTACTTTGCAAGAGAACGCACAGTACAGTTGCCAGTTAAGGCCTATATATTGTATTTTTCAAGGTACACAGCAGTGTATTAAGTGATCAGACGGTGTGTATGAACACCAGTTATGAGAAATTACTTTGCAAGAGAACGCACAGTACAGTTGCCAGTTAAGGCCTATATATTGTATTTTCAAGGTACACAGCAGTGTATTAAGTGACCAGACGGTGTGTATGAACACCAGTTATGAGAAATTACTTTGCAAGAGAACGCACAGTACAGTTGCCAGTTATAAGGCCTATATATTGTATTTTTCAAGGTACACAGGCCTTTTATTAAGTGATCAGACGGTGTGTATGAACACCAGTTATGAGAAATTACTTTGCAAGAGAACGCACAGTACAGTTGCCAGTTATAAGGCCTATATATTGTATTTTTCAAGGTACACAGCCGTGTATTAAGTGATCAGACGGTGTGTATGAACACCAGTTATGAGAAATTACTTTGCAAGAGAACGCACAGTACAGTTGCCAGTTAAGGCCTATATATTGTATTTTTCAAGGTACACAGCAGTGTATTAAGTGATCAGACGGTGTGTATGAACACCAGTTATGAGAAATTACTTTGCAAGAGAACGCACAGTACAGTTGCCAGTTAAGGCCTATATATTGTATTTTTCAAGGTACACAGCAGTGTATTAAGTGATCAGACGGTGTGTATGAACACCAGTTATGAGAAATTACTTTGCAAGAGAACGCACAGTACAGTTGCCAGTTATAAGGCCTATATATTGTATTTTTCAAGGTACACAGGCCTTTTATTAAGTGATCAGACGGTGTGTATGAACACCAGTTATGAGAAATTACTTTGCAAGAGAACGCACAGTACAGTTGCCAGTTATAAGGCCTATATATTGTATTTTTCAAGGTACACAGCCGTGTATTAAGTGATCAGACGGTGTGTATGAACACCAGTTATGAGAAATTACTTTGCAAGAGAACGCACAGTACAGTTGCCAGTTATAAGGCCTATATATTGTATTTTTCAAGGTACACAGGCCTTTTATTAAGTGATCAGACGGTGTGTATGAACACCAGTTATGAGAAATTACTTTGCAAGAGAACGCACAGTACAGTTGCCAGTTATAAGGCCTATATATTGTATTTTTCAAGGTACACAGCCGTGTATTAAGTGATCAGACGGTGTGTATGAACACCAGTTATGAGAAATTACTTTGCAAGAGAACGCACAGTACAGTTGCCAGTTAAGGCCTATATATTGTATTTTTCAAGGTACACAGCAGTGTATTAAGTGATCAGACGGTGTGTATGAACACCAGTTATGAGAAATTACTTTGCAAGAGAACGCACAGTACAGTTGCCAGTTAAGGCCTATATATTGTATTTTTCAAGGTACACAGCAGTGTATTAAGTGATCAGACGGTGTGTATGAACACCAGTTATGAGAAATTACTTTGCAAGAGAACGCACAGTACAGTTGCCAGTTATAAGGCCTATATATTGTATTTTTCAAGGTACACAGCAGTGTATTAAGTGACCAGACGGTGTGTATGAACACAAGTTATGAGAAATTACTTTGCAAGAGAACGCACAGTACAGTTGCCAGTTATAAGGCCTATATATTGTATTTTTCAAGGTACACAGGCCTTTTATTAAGTGATCAGACGGTGTGTATGAACACCAGTTATGAGAAATTACTTTGCAAGAGAACGCACAGTACAGTTGCCAGTTATAAGGCCTATATATTGTATTTTTCAAGGTACACAGCCGTGTATTAAGTGATCAGACGGTGTGTATGAACACCAGTTATGAGAAATTACTTTGCAAGAGAACGCACAGTACAGTTGCCAGTTAAGGCCTATATATTGTATTTTTCAAGGTACACAGCAGTGTATTAAGTGATCAGACGGTGTGTATGAACACCAGTTATGAGAAATTACTTTGCAAGAGAACGCACAGTACAGTTGCCAGTTAAGGCCTATATATTGTATTTTTCAAGGTACACAGCAGTGTATTAAGTGATCAGACGGTGTGTATGAACACCAGTTATGAGAAATTACTTTGCAAGAGAACGCACAGTACAGTTGCCAGTTATAAGGCCTATATATTGTATTTTTCAAGGTACACAGGCCTTTTATTAAGTGATCAGACGGTGTGTATGAACACCAGTTATGAGAAATTACTTTGCAAGAGAACGCACAGTACAGTTGCCAGTTAAGGCCTATATATTGTATTTTTCAAGGTACACAGCAGTGTATTAAGTGATCAGACGGTGTGTATGAACACCAGTTATGAGAAATTACTTTGCAAGAGAACGCACAGTACAGTTGCCAGTTATAAGGCCTATATATTGTATTTTTCAAGGTACACAGCAGTAGTGCCAAATATAGTTTGGTATGTAGCAGAGCACCTAATACACCACTAATGCCTCTCTCTGTCCCTACTCCAGCAGCTATCCCTGAATACAGCAGCCGTTCTCTGTAAAGTCTATATATATAAATATAAATTCCAGGATTTTTTTTTTTTTTTTTAAATCGTTATTTACTCCTGGCGGGGTGCCGCCCCCCGCAACCTGCCGCCCTAGGCACCATGCCCCCGGTGCCTAGTTGCTAATACGGCCCTGATGACACCGCGGAGGGAAAATAGCTAATTGTACTCACTTTTGTTGCCAGCACTGTTATACACTGTTATACAAGCTGTACACTGACTACTTTACATTGTATCACATGTCATATCTTCAATGTTCTCCCATGAAAAGATATAATAACATATTTCCAAAAATGTGAGGGGTGTACTGACTGGTACAGAGGGGTGGTAACTAGTTGGGAGGTGTACCTGCACAGACTGACAATGGCAGCACTGACTGGATAGAGCAAGTCTGTGCAGGGACACACCCCTAACTGGCTAACACCCCTCTGTACCCTTACTGCAGATTGCTAGCAATTCATTCATAACTTCTAGTTGAAATAATAAAGGAATAAAAAAACATAGAGTCATAAGAATAGATGCTCCAGAAATATTATTACATGGGAAATACATGATGCTATTTAAACAGGTATGTCATGAGTGACAGGTCATCTTTAAGCTTTCTGTTGTTGTGTAATGAGAGTACAGGGCTTAACATTAGAGATAGGGATCCTAGGTCAATGTGCAATTTGGTATAGATAAATACATTGTGTTGGCCTCTACTAGGGTATGCAGGACACCTGATAGAAGAATAAGAAGGTATGATCAATACACATTTCTCTGTTGCCTCATGCATACCTGTTTACTAGCATTGCTGGAGCAGGTGCCATGCAACTGCTTTACATTTAAATCTGCATTAAATTATTATATACAGTATGTTGGCCTAGTTAATTTAGTGTTGGAATGTCAATTACTTAGGCCTTTATATGTCCAGGTCTTTTACTTCTCTGGTTGCTGCAGATAGCATATGCTTATTTCTAAATTCAGTACCTTATTTCTAAATTCTGCTTACCTGCTTCCTTGTTCCCGGGCAGTCCAGTCCCAGTGCTTTTCCTCTTCTGCTACCCAGCACGTCCAGCTGCCAGAGCAGCTCCTTCACAGGCTGTGACCTGTTGCTTGATGGCACTTCCTTGCACGTTCTGCCTCTGTCTCTTGAAGGGCACATACCTTGATCTTCCCCAACCAGAGGCTGGACACGCTACTTAAGGCATCTTTCTTTGTGGTAGTAGCTTCTAGTTTGCTAGTGTCCTGCGAAGGTGGGCTGTTCTATGTCTGTCTGCATGTGTACTTAATTCAGATTGTTTTCCTGGATTTGATCCTTCACTGCTTTACTTGACCTCTGCATCACCTCTGTTCTGACACTGAGCTGCCCACCCTGACCTCGGACTGTTTATTGGATTGCATAAACTCTGCCGGCCTGACCTCAGCTTGTCCCTAACCACAGTTTTGCCTGATCCCTTGGTGGTCTGCACAGGTGTCTTGACCCCTGTGGGTCAGTTGTCATTTGTTCCCCTGCAGTGAAGTCTTGATCACTGTATAGGGGTTAAAGAGTGAATCCCCCGGGGGGAGGGGGGCACTTTTGATATTACCCTTAAGAGTAGTCCCAAGCCAAATCTGTTGAAGTGACACAGTGGATTTACATGGCTTCATACCAATGATCTGTTTACTAGGTTGTTTTTAATTTGTCTTGTTTATCTTGCTGTGTTGTATAACAGTTTAGGATAAGTTCAGTATAGCTATTTCTATTCACTGCTGTTCATCTACTCGCAACCTGTACCCCATTACCATCTCCCATCTACTCCATTGTCAGACTTCCATCTCCTTCATCTGTCTGTATTTTCATTTGGTTCATGTCATCTATTGGTGAGTTTATTTCAGTACGCTGCCAGTGTTCATACAAGCTTCAGTATTTTTCTTCTGAGTGTCTGGTTGAGATACAATTCTGCTCTACTGTAAGTCTTGGGGTATCTGAGTACCAAGAGGCAACTCCTAGTGACCATGAACTGTAACAGTGACACCACTAGGAGACAGAGCTGTATTGGAACTTATAAAGAAGGATGTCTACTTCCAGGGTATATACTGTAAGCTGCTGTAGTGTGGTTAATGTCATAAAGCCCTGATAGTCTAACACATGTGCAAGTCTGCACCAAAGCTCCTGGTCTAGAAGTCAGCCAGCAATAGTGATGAATTGGAGTGGGACCATAGCAAATAGTTATGTTGTGGACGGTTCAGTGCAGGGAAACCTGTGGAGTAGGCTGGCAGTGTGGGATGTGTTGAGATCAGGTGTGGCCGAGAGCAGTCAGCCCCTGTTGAGTCCTGTGTCTCTTGACACCCATATCAAGGGTGAAAAGTTGCCATTTTGGGGTGTGTAAGCTTAAGTGCTGTCCCCTCAAGCTGCTGATAGAACTGTAACCGTTAGACTTGAAACCTCACTTATCATGTTCAGCAATTTCTGGTGTTCTCCTGTCAATCCACGCACCAGTCCTGAACGTGACTTTTGGTGACAGCGTCATAACTGTAGTATCTGCCAAGACCTGTGGAAGGTCCCCTATAGGTGGCTGTTTCTGTACTTCTCATAAATGTATCCAGCCACCATTCTATAGCAAAAGGGCGATGTAGAATACTGGTAAATTGACCCCTTATGGTCTAGTGGTTTAACCAGGTAAATGTAGCTATTACAATACCACTAATTTGGTGCAAGTATTGAGAGTATGGTATTTCAGCATGTTCCTTGTGTTCATTTTCAGAGAATTTTGCTTTACCTTTGTTTTAATTCAGTTTCTTTTTTCCAGAGTTATAGAACTATACAGTTCTTATTAGTGATTTAGATAGTCATAATGTACAATTTTCTGTCATTTATTGTCTAAAGAGAAACATTGTCCTTGAAGTTCTAGTATGTTCCATTGTCTAATATACTTCTATTGTGAAGCAGCAATAAGTTCAGAAAAGATAATTTATACAATAAAATCACTCAAATATCCAGAATTCAAAAACTGGAAGTGGTGGATCTGTAAAACTAGTCTTAACTAGCAAGTTATGACAATTTCACGTCTAATTTGTTGTAATAGAAATAAAAGCATCTTCAAAAGAGAATGCTTTTAAAAAAAAACTGATTAAATGGGCAATCATTTCCAATGGTCTTCTATGTTGAAGAATTGCAAGGGGCACATCTGCCAAAGTTCATGTCAGCATTTCCTAAAGCATGTTATTACATCCTAGTTATGTCTTGAGGACAGGCTTGTGTTCAGCTGGTTCTGTGCGGCCTGGCTTTCAATTTCTATTGTTGTCTCAGAACGGTATTTCAGAGACATAACAACCTAGAATTACTGATTGAAATATTAAAGTAACATGCAGCATTATTCCATCTCAACAAGTCTAATTTAAGTTGCATTTAAGAGTCCAAGGTACACAAAACTCTTTATATTATTCTACTTGCTGCTCTTTTTCTAGGCATTATAGACGGTAGACTACAAAAGATAAAAATAAGCAATTCAATTATATAAAAAAAGACAGTGATGAGTAAATAGTTCATACTTCCATAACACAGAAGTCAAGAAAAGGACACATACCCTAGCTAGACTTTATCTTCAAGTACCACAAAGGGAAAAGTAAGGGCCCTTTTACACAGTCCAGCAATCTAACTGATTATTGGGAACCAGTGTTCCAGGGAATTATCAATTCTGATAATTTCCCCCTGTGTGCCTGTGCCACAAATTGTTTCTGATAACTGGCCAATACAATCAACCTATGTTAAAGGGATTGAGATTTAAACAGTCACTGTACTTTCACAAAAGATCATTTAATTTGATAGAGAATGGTGTAACTACCAAATTTCCAAACTGCTTAATTTAACCCTTTCCTGCTGAGGCGATTTTCAGTTTTTACGTTTTCGTTTTTCGCTCCCTCTCTTCCCAGAGCCATCATTTTTTAAAATTTTCTGTTCCCACATCCGTTCTGGATGGCTGTCACAGTGGACCTCCCCCCTCCCAATGCTGCCGTGGACACAGTCGCACCCCCTCCCCCTGTTCATGTTAGGCAGCGCAGTTCATCCATCCCTCCCTATGCTGCTGTGAATGTTGCAACACCCATCCCCCAGGCGCAGGGGTCCGTGGTGTATCCCTCCGTCCCCTCTCCCTCTCAATGCTGCAGTGGACACTGCTTTCATCCCCCCCGATGACCGAGTGAAGCTGTCCTCCGCCTATCCCTCTCTCCCCCTCAATGATGCCGCCCCCCCCTTCCCCCGCCCTCATTCAGGATGGCCGAGCGCAGTAGAATGCCAGCAACAACATACAGCTGACATTCTGCTTGATAACCCCTTCCATGCTGCGGTCCTTAGGACCGCTGTATGGAAGGAGCTAACCATCAGGCAGCTGTGCTTCAGTATCAGCGTCCCGTTGGTTACCATGGCAACCGGGTGCCTTCACAGGCGTCCTGCTTGCCATGGTATATCTAAGCCTGATCAGGCTCCTGCTAAAGGCAGGAGCCTGATCAGGCTTACTGTTAGTGAAAATACACTGCAATACACTATACTGTGTACTGCAGTGTATTGTAGAGTCCTCAGGCCCACTGGATCTGCAAGAACCAAGTGGGTCTGGGTCAAAAAAAGTGTAAAAAAAAAAAAGGGAAAAAAAAGTTAAAAAAGTTAAAAAAAAGTTAAAAAAGTTAAAAAAAAAACCTATATCCGCACATATAATTAGTTATAATGTAAAAAATAAAAACAATAAACATGTGTGATGATGTGGTCTGTAGCGCTGGAAGGGGTGTATATCTCACTCAGGTTCCTCAACTGGGTGAGACAAATAAAGCTATTTTGGTAATAATATCTGGGCTGGATTTTGTTTGGCCTGAGGAGATCGGGGTGAGGCCAGCTGGATTGATTGTGCAGGGATAAGTCATCCTGCAGTGTGTTGTGCAAGGAGAGAGAGAGGCTGAGGAGGCCTGAGAGGTTAGAGCCTGCGGTGGCTCTGTGTGGTCTCAGCCAGGAGGGCTGAGGGGCCACAAGGCTCGGTGTAGCCTAAAAGTTTGGAGGCCCAGTGACCCTAGGAGAAGAAGGTCACACGGTCAGAGTCAGGAGGACTTTTGGACCATCTCCCCCAAAGGACACTGTTGAAGTTACAGCCAGGAGGCTGATGGACTGAACGGCTGCAGAAGCCGCACCTAAAAGCTGAATGTGAACAGCGTTTGTGTTTAGGTGAGTTAGCTGTACTGTTAGTCAGAGCCTAGCTGGGCAGGTGGTATTTTGATGGTTTTGTTTCATGCTGGAGCAAAAAGTGTGAAAATAAAGTGGTGATGGACTCGTGTGTTGGAAGAAGTCTGTGATGGCGTCCCCTGAGAGAGAGGGATCCCTTACACATGTTAGGTATCGCCACGTCTGTAACAACCTGCTCTATAAAAGTATCACATGAGCTAACCCGTCTGTTAAACACTGTAAAAAAATAAAATAAAAACCGTGCCAAAAAAGCCATTTTTTATCACCTTGCAACACAAAATGTGTAATACCAAGCGATCAAAAAGTCATATGTACCCCAAAATGGTACCAATAAAACTATCATCTCATCCCGCAAAATTGATTCCCTACCTAAGACAATCCCCCAAAAAATAAAAAAAATATGGCTTTCAGAAAATGGAAACACTAAAACATGATTTTTTTTGTTTCAAAAATGGTCTTATTGTGTAAAACCAAAATATATTCTAAAAAAAACAGACATATTTGGTATCGCCATGTCCATACCAACCGGCCCTATAAAAATATCACATGAGCTAACCCGTCTGGTAAACACTGTAAAAAAAATAAAATAAAAACCGTGCCAAAAAAGCCATTTTTTATCACCTTGAAAGACAAAAAGTGTAATACCAAGTCATCAAAAAGTCATATGTAACCCAAAATGGTACCAATAAAACCGTCATCTCATCCCGCAAAAATTGACACCCTACATAAGACAGTCGCCCAAAAAATAAAAAAAATAAAGCTTTCAGAAAATGGAGACACAAAAACATGATTTTTTTTTCCCAAAAATGCTTTTATTGTGTAAAATAACATTTTAAAAATGCACATATTAGGTATCGACGCGTCCATAACAACCGGCTCTATAACAATATTACATGAGCTAACCCATCTGGTGAACGGCGTAAACATTTTTTTTTTTAAATGTGCCAAAAAAGCCATTTTTTATCACCTTACATAACAAAAAGTGTAATACCAAGCGATCAAAAAGTCATATGTGCGCCAAAATGGTACCAATGAAACTGTCATCTCATCCTGCAAAAGATGAGACCCTACTTATGACAATCGCCCAAAAAATATAGCTTTCAGAAAATGGGGACACAAAAACGATTTTTTTTTCAAAAATGTTTTTATTGTGTAAATCCAAAATAAAATTGAAAAAAACAGACATATTGGGTAACACTGCGTCGTTACGACCTGCTCTATAAAAATATCACATTACCTACCCTGTCAGGTGAACATTGAAAAAAAACAAAAAATAAAAACTGTGCCAGAACTGCCATTTTTTGGTTATCTTGCCTCACAAAAAGCGTTATATATATACACACAACTATCTCCAGCAAAAGATTTATATACAGCAGGAGTAACGCTAAGATCAGGCCAAATACAAATATGGAGGTGCAGGGCAATGAATCCGGCAACAAATCCAGGACAATATAATAATTTAAAAAATGGCAGCACTCTCACAAAATTGAGTGAAAAGAAAAACACTTTATTCACCCCTGTGGTCGCAACTAGGGATGAGCGAACTTGTGTTTCAAGTTTGGCGTACAAGGATCAGGTTATGTAAGAATTCTGCTATGGATTTCGCTACCATGGACCATAACTAAGGGTCCGTTTAAATGTCTGCATAATGGTTTATACTGTGTGTTAGAAGCTGCTAGCTGTGCTGTGTAACAGGATGTGGGGGCGGGGCTGTGGAGCTGTGCTGGTGCATGTGAAATCCACAGGAACGCCCACAGAGCTTCTCAGGAGAAGACAGCAGGCAGCAAAAATCATATCAGAGCATTTCTGAATGCATGTGAAGCAAAGCTGATACCAGAAAACTAACAAGTGCAATTTTATTATGTGCTGCATTACGGTAAGATATGGGGTTATTAATTTTTAGTGCAGAAAGGTGTCCATAGCCTTTATAAGGACACCTCTGGACCTATGGGAGCCACAATATGGACTGCACCTGACGGTTGAGAGGTAGTTGGCACTTGTTCTTAGTTTGTGTTGTTTTTAATGCCCCCTGTTTGACTCTCACCCAGATGGCCTTGGCTTGTCAGGACTCCCCCCCCCCCCCCCCATTCTGCAGAAAATTCCCAGTTGCGCCTAAGCGCGCCTATTTTCCTTTTTCCTCCTTTCTCAGGTTATTTGAGGGCCCCCTTCTCTATTTGCTGCTATTTTATATTATCCATGTGGATTACACGTTACCTGTTTGGATTAAAAAATTACTTCACGTGGATTACAATTGAATTTTGGACTATGTGTTCCAGCGTTTTATGCCAAGCAGCTATGAGGAGAGACAAACGTATATCTGAGCCTATTATGCTTGCAAATGTGAAATTGATTGCACTAAAAGGTTTGCATAATTATGTCTTTGCTGTATTTTAGCATAGCAATAATGTTTTTACAGGTTCAGCAATGTTCAAGCACTTTAGCCCATTTCATGTATTCTTTTTCAGGTACTGCAATGTGTCTTATTATGCACTTACTGTATGGTGTTTTTAGTAAATTATGCATTTAGCCGGATAGCTAACAGTGAGCACCTTACTTTTCTACCTCATATGGACTGCCTCTGAGGACTGTACGCCACGGCCTAGCCTCATACGTGCATGCGAAAGACGCAATCGCAAGTCAATAGTACGCTAAGGATTCGTACACACTTTTTACGCTAATGCTTAAGCATTCAGTTCAGTAGCGTACTTTTAACAATGCTTAGACTGTATGGTAATTTGTGCAGTAATGTTCGCAAAACGATTATTTTTTAACGCAAATTCTTAAATTCGTATTAAGAACGAATCTTGTCATAAATTTGTTGATTATTTACCAAAGCGAATTTTTGATGATTCGCTCATCTCAACTCTACAGGTTATTTAAGTACAACTTTACAACTTTTCAGATGCTTGGAAAGAACCAAGGGACACTTTTATCATGAGGATTTGCACCTGTTTTGGTCATATTTTACGTGTGTTGGGCAAAAATTTTAATGTAGTCGCATGTATTGTTATGTTTGCAATGCAACAGCACTCTGCCATGGCAGCGTGCACCTGCACACTGGGTGTCACGGACATTCCTATAACAGATAACAGGAGGTCTGTCAGATTGGCAACACGTGGTGTAATCTGACATGTTTTCCCTTTTTAGTTGTTGGTTTTTACCACACCCTTTTCCCTTAGGTGTTCCTGGTGTGGTAATTGTCCCTCCTCTATTTATTGATTCCCACTATTCCTTGTGGTTTATAGCTTCAGTGTTGTGGTGGTGAGCAGCAGTTTGGTTTCAGCTGAGATCTTGGAGCCTCCATTTGTCCATTGAAAGATAAGCTTCCTTTTCCCTCCTGTTGTTTTGTTATTAGGCCTTAGGGAGACTCCTGTTCATCCTTCCTTTTGGAGGAACAGGTAGATTCATTCCATGAGTTTCCAGGGTCCTATAGGGTCAGTTCGGTGTTTAGGTTCCTGTGTATGAACTTACCTACCTTTGAGGCCTGTTCATACTGGTAGATAGACAGGATTTGAGCCAGGGTTTCCTGTAGGAGGTGTCCATCTTCCTTCCTTAGTTTCTAGGCCTAATCTCCTTTCCCTCCTACGCTTGGTTTGGTTTCCCCCCACACACCTGCACGTGACACTGGGATGTGCTGACTGACCCCCTTTTTCTTTGCAAATTGTTATGTTTGCGCCTTATCTAAGATTTTACATCATGTTTGCACAAGGGTTTTTTTCCCGTCTGTTTCGGGGATAAGTCTAAGTGTTTCGTCAGTGGGATAGTGTATGTATTTGCACCTTGTTAATGTATAAATTTGATTTGTAAACTCCTGGCTGGTGTATGTTTCTGCGCATAGCCCCATAATAAATGAATGCAATTTTCTATTTATTTTGCCAACATATTTGCGAGTTTTTTGGGGAAAATTTGATTTTTTTAAGCCATTACATTTGCGACTTTCAAAAGCCACACCAGGTCCAAATGTCCCGTTATTTCTGCTACCTCATCACATTTCCTCTCAATTGCTGTCTTGATTACCAGAAATACTTTGGATAATTAATTGGGCTTTCACAAATGTTAACTGACACCCAGTATCCAGCAGTATACTGTATAATAGCAATAGGAAAGCTAAGTTAAAACAAGTTCTCTCTGTTAAAACAAGACATGCATTATCCAATAGAGCCACTAGATGGCAGTGTGGAAATTAAATTCATACTGGCAAGTATATATGATATTGTATGTCTACTTAAAAGTAAAGTTTTATTTCGCCAAGTGTTTAAGTTGTTTGATGAGCTTGGGGCATAAGACTTGAAACATATGGGGGTACTACTCAAGTCGGTTTTGCTTGAGTCTATGTTGGCGGACTTTATGCCACATTTATCAAACATTGCATGTTTGATAAATTTGTCTCATCCTTAAACCTAACAGTTATGTCTAAAAAAGCTACTCCAGTCCTACTGGAGTGAGATTGCTTTTTTTTGCAACATTTAAAAAGATGCCGGCCCCTATCATTTACCCTTTACTACGTCTGTTTTAGGTGTAGAAAATGGTCTAAATGTAAGACAGTTAGGAAGCTGTCTCACATTTAGAAGTGGCAGTGGATCCGCTGACGTTATGTAGAGGCCGTTGTCTCTACATAACTTCGACGGATCAAGTACACGGCCTTATTAAGAGCGGTGTCTTAAACACCGGTCTTAGTAAATGTGCCCCTATATGTTTACTTTCTTTTTGAAAACATGAAATTAATGTATTAAAAGGGTTATCTGTGAAATGATAATGACGAGCTATGGTCAGGATAGGTCGTCATTATCAGACTGGTGGTGGTCCGAGTACCGACACCCCCGCAGATCAGCTGTTTTAGAGAGCCGGTGCACTCCCCTGAGCTCTGGGGAACACAGCCAGCTCCCGGAAACTTTCCAAGCACTGTAAATAGTACATTGGCTGTTCTTGGTATTGCGGCTCAGCACCATTCACTTCTATGGAGCTGAGCTGCAACTAGGCCATGTGACTGATGAACATGAAGTCACATTGCCTAAGAAATTGCCACAGTACTCATTGAGCACCCAACCTCTTCTAACAGCTGATTGGTAGGTGTCCCAGGTGTCAGACCCCCACAGATCATATATTGATGACCTATACTGAGGATAGGTCATCAATATATATTATTGGATAACCCCTTTAATTAACTTAGTTACTTTGAATGATCTGAAAAAATGGGGTTGGGCTTGCATGACATGGGTCTCTTATTGGTTCAACTTATACATTGTTTATAGAGATGAGCGAACATGCTCGAAACGAGCACTGTACGCTCGGCTCCCCTGCGCTCGCATGGGCGCAGGCAGCCACTTCCGTCCTCCTCACGTTCGCTCATCTCTAATTGTTTCCATATATTAAATCCACTTTTGCCATATCATAGTTGAAGTTTAAAGTTTTACAAAGTAAACTTTGTAAAACAGTACAGTAACATTACTTCTAAAATAAAAAATACTGCATGCAGGCCTTTTTTTCAGTCTAAAAAAATCGATCTCAGGTGGAAATGGCTCAAACGGATGCCAAATGTGCAAAACTAATGCACAGGATCTCTTTTTTGTTTTTTGTTTTTTACAGGATCCTGTTTTTTTCTTCCGTTCTTCTGACGGATTGGAAAAACAGAAAAATAACGGTGATGTGAACTCTCCCTAACCTAGCTAGTCTTTGTTTATTCTTAATTGTTCATTGCTTTCCTTTTAACCCTGATGATCAAATAGATTCAAGATCTTTTTAGAGATTTAGTGGTTCCTACTATTTATCCTGTAGGGGATAACCTTCTTGTGGTCTCAGATGATTAAGTTGTCAATACCAAATGAAAACTCCCATTGTTCATTATATTTCTGCTACAGACACACAAAGATATCAAATCTTATTCATGAAGCAATTATTTTTAAAGTGCAGCTGTTTCAGGTAATTTTTCAGAATAAGGCCTTTTTCACACTAGCTGCAGTCCGGATCCGGCAGGTGAAGGTCGGATTCGGACTGCCGCAGGGACATGTGTGGGGCCGGAACCGCGTTCCGGCCCCACACATGTCACACAGTACCATATACAGACATACACACACATACACACAAACTCATACATACTTACATACTCCAGGCAGGCAGGCCGCACGTCTTCACGCCCAGGAGGCGCGCAGCTATGACAATTCCCCACAGCACCCTCTGCTGGGCGCTGTAGGGAATCGTCATAGCGGCTCGCCTCCTGGGCATGAAGACGTGCGGCCTGCCTGCCTGGAGTATGTAAGTATGTATGTGTTTGTGTGTATGTGTGTGTGTGTATGTATGTATGTATGTCTCTCTATCTGTCTGTCTGTATGTGGTGACGGATCCGTCCTGAACTCCATTGAAAGTCAATGGAGGGCGGATCCGTTTACCATGTTGGTCACACCAAACGGATCCGTCCCCATTTACTTGCATTGGGGGTCATTCCGGATTCGTCTTGGTGCGGATGCCTGGACCGGATAGAAAACCGTAGCATGCTGCGGTTTGTTCTCCGGTCTAAAGACGGAATGGAATGAAGACTTTTGTAAATCTTTTTTTCTGTAAATTTTTTCTCTCTAGTCCTGTCAATCAAGGGAAGGGGGAGTATGCAAAGCACGGTAGCATTACATAAACAGTGCTCTAAGGACTTAATTCGGCCCTCAGTGACTGAACTTGCTCTTTTGCATATGAATAAAAATGCAGATATCTCTGCAGCAGTTTAGCATATAAACAAAGGAAAGTTATAATTTTAATCAGCATGATAAACCCTATCAGGAAGTATACCTGGTTTAATAGGGTTGATCACTCTGACAGAGGCTCTTTAAGGAGAAGATGGATCTAAAATTTCTCCTTTAAATGGACACATGTTCAAGGTTTTTAAGTGTATCTCCAGATGATACTTTTGTTTTAAAAAAATGTTTGTGGACACAAGGAATGTGTGATGTCTGAATTCCATCACAGTACTCCTCATGAAATAGCCAATATTTAAAAAATCCAACAAAACAAATGATGGCATACTCCATTGGATTTCATAGTACTAAGCTCCATTTTCAATTAAAGGATTCTTCCAGGAGTTTGATGTTGCTGGCCTATCTACACCTGCTTAGCAGAAGATTGAAGGAGTAGACAGTGAGGGCAATTCAGCAGTTGTCAGAACATCACTACCCCTTCAAAATGTTGATCATGGACCACCACTGATCTGAAATTGATGACATACAGTGCCTTGCGAAAGTATTCGGCCCCCTGGAACTTTTCAACCTTTTGCCACATTTCAGGCTTCAAACAAAAAGATATAACATTTTAAATTTTTGGTGAAGAATCAACAACAAGTGGGTCACAATTGTGAAGTGGAACGAAATTTATTGGATCATTTAAACTTTTTTTGTAATAATAAAACTGAAAAGTGGGGCGTGCAAAATGATTCGGCCCCCTTGCATTAATACTTTGTTGCGCCACCTTTTGCTGCGATTACAGCTGCAAGTCGCTAGGGGTATGTCTCTATCAGTTTTGCACATCTAGAGACTGAAATTCTTGGCCATTCTTCCTTGCAAAACAGCTCAAGCTCTTTGAGGTTGGATGGAGAGCGTTTGTGAACATCAGTTTTCAGCTCTTTCCACATATTCTCAATTGGATTCAGGTCTGGACTTTGACTTGGCCATTCTAAGACCTGAATACGTTTATTTTTGAACCATTCCATTGTAGATTTTGCTTTATCGTTTTTTCCCCGGTGAGGCCACAGACCAAGAAGAAGAAACAACGCACCCGCCGAGGCAGGGGTGCCCATCGATCCAGCATACAGACTTGGTCGCAGGTACAGATCTAGTAGTTAATATTTCCTCAAGAACTTTGTCTCCTGCTGAACTGTGTGTACTCTCTAACGTACTTCCATTCTGCCCATATGACAATTTGTGTCACTTTACCCTTGAACAGGAATTAAATAGATTTTACAGATCCCTTAGACTTAAAGTACACTTTTCATCACAAACCACATCACCTCCTGTCACCACACCTCCTACTACACTATCCATACATCAACTTGGATTGAAAAACAAGAATAACTCCATGCCCCTTAAGCATCAACATGGAATGGAGGCTTTTATTGATCTAATAGACTGCAAGATCAAAACCAATGTCCAATCATTAAAAATAGGAGTAATAGTCATCATGGATACTTCAGCTTACATCCAAGAAATATGAAAACAACTTGCAGACAGCACTACTTAAGAACAGGTCTACTATAATCCTACTTTTAAACTCAAGGATGATAACAGCAAATTTCTTGACCATCACTTACAAAAAAGCACCATAGACAAGGCTACATACACCTTTCTTCTAAATGAAAATCCCATCATACCAGTGTTCTATATATTACCAAAAATCCATAAACATCTGACTCAGCCACCAGGGAGACCCATTGTGGCTTCCACCGACTCCTTGCTCTCTCCTCTTTCCGTCTTCCAAGAAAAAAATACGTACGTACCCCTCTAATCAAACAGACACATTCTTTCCTCCTGGATACTTCACACATCCTGTCTATCTTCTCAGCTCTACATACCATACCTTCTGAAAGCCTATTAGTCACATTAGATGTTAATAGCCTCTACACATCTATATCCCACGTAAAAGGCATACAGACTATTACATCACTTCTATTACATCACTTCTACCCCAATTTGCCCAATACTTTTGTACACAACTTCTACATTTCGTTTTGGAACGCAACTACTTCATGTTTGGGGGCGATTTTTACATCCAGAAGAAGGGTACTACAATGGAGGCCTTATGCAAATGCTTTTATGGCTAAATTCAAGGAGGACTGGATCTATCCTAACAATCTTTTCCAAAGAAACGCAGTCACATGGCACAGATATATAGATGACATATTCTGTATCTGGAAAGGTGATCAAAACTCTTTTCACGAATTACATCTGTTTCTGAACAGTATTGACCAGGATCTCCAGTTCACTGCCCATACAGATTTATACACTATCAGTTCCTTGACACAATGGTGATCAAAACAACTCATAGCACATTGACTACTGACCTATATAGCAAAGCTACCGATCGCAACACTCTCCTGCTGTACTCCAATTGTCACCAACGCAATACAAAACATTCTTTACCTCGCTCACAATTTCAATGGGTCTTCCGAATTGTGAGTGACTCTGTACTCCGTGGACAACGCCTCCAAGAGATGTCACAAAAATTCCAAGTTAAAACGATATCCTACATCTCTCTTATTTAGAGAACAGTTACTCCCCCATCGTGCTCCTCTTTCCAAAGGTGATACCATGAACCCCCGTCTGCCATTACCGTCACCTATCATTCTTTCATCCCCAAAATACTCTCCATCATCCAGAAGCACTGGTCACTTCTACTACATTCTAAAACCTAAACCTAAAACCTTCTTTAAAACAAACAACACTGGCACCCAGAAAAACAGGTACTTATCCATGCCTAAACTGCGCACAATGTACCAATGTCATTAAGGGCAATAGAATCATTCACCCCCCATTCAGGTAAAGTGTACTACACTAAAGCTTTCTACACATGCACCTACTCTTACTTGGTCTACCTGATCCGTTGTCCGTGTGGTCTTGCATACGTATGTGGGAGAAACCACCCAGAGTGTGCGAGACCGCATTTCCAAACACAAATCTGACATTCGTTGCCAAAGAACAGAATTTGATTCCACATTACTTCATTACCACAAAGCACCAGATAAATCAATTTAAATTCCAAATTCTGCAACATGTTCCATTAGCAAGACAAGAGGGCAATAGAACTTCACGTCTAAAACAACGGGAAGCCTACTGGATTTTTTTAATGAAATTCCCTCTCACCGCGTGGTCTTAATAGAGATTTTGACTTTTGTTTTATGTAGAGTTACTTAACATCTTCCGCACGTCATAATATGATGTTAATACCTTTCTGCTACTTTATCTAAATTTTTCACCTCCACTCTATTTATAATTTTGTTTCTCCCTAGCATGGGACTCAAGCTTTAATGTTCATTAATGTCTTCCATGAAGCTACCCTTGTATATCATATTATCTATGGCCTCCACCTATGCATTTGATATAGAAAGCGCGCCCATTGTCCCTACACACCCAGCTATCATTATTTTTACAATTCCTCTACACACAGGCGCTGAATCTCATGAGCGCTATCAGCTGTTCAATATTCCTTCCTAACAGCGCATGCGCTGACATTACTTGGCGCTCACTTCTCCTCTCATAATGCTCATGCGCTTGCCAGTACCTCATTGTCTCTGCCGGTACTGTGTGCGCACGCGCCCGCTTGACATGACGTCAGACGTTGCGCTCTGTAGGCAGTTAAAAGAGACCCGTGTGCTGCAGCACCTACAAGCCATTCTCTAATCGCTCCAATTCTACAACTAAGGTATGTACTCACTGACCACCGATTTTACCATTAGGTCTGGCTACTACACACCCTATGTAGAGATCTTAGTATAGATTTTGGCACTTTTTGAATTACGATTACCTACAGTATACCGACCTAGCATCGGGCCTGCTCATTTTAGTCTGATCTGTATATTTACAATATATCATACTCCCCAAACATACTCGATTCAAATGCATAGACAAGGCCTTTACTATATATGCACAAATAAGATTGGTCAAGCCTGATTTACAAGCTTTGTTTATTTACTATATCCACAGTGACCATTTTGAATCTGCTCCATTATACTCCTCCATGGACTCCTGGGATTATCAATGTTTTGATTTTATCATACCATTTATGATTATCATTTTCATTTTTTGATCATGTATTCTGTACAACTTACTACTACTTATTCTATATTTTGTATAACAGGCTGTGAACAAGGTATAGGAAACATTGGCCATTTACTTTATGTGCAATGTTTTGGATGGAATAAACTATGTGCATGACAATTTTTGAGTGTTGTGGTTTCATCATACCTGATTACACAATTGTGCCAAGCAGAAAAAAAAAAAAGGTTTTCCCATAAATGCTTGATTGGCAATATATCTAGTGACCGGGCAGGCCAAGGAAGTGTTACATTCTAGTGTACATTCCTGAGAAACCCTTGTTGTGTGGGAGTGAGCATTATCCTGCTGAAAAACATCAGTTGGAAGCAGGGGTGCACCACCAATGAGGCCAGGTGCGGCGTCCGCCTCAGGCAGCACCAGGTAGGGGCAAGAGAGGGGCAGCCAAAGGGCAGTGGGATGAGGAGAAGGGGTTAGGTTAAAAAATTGTCATTGGGGAGGGGGCCATTTCAGTTTTCGCCTCAGGCAGCAGAAAGGCTAGGTGCACCCCTGGTTGGAAAATCTTCCATGAAAGGCAACACATGAGACCACAAGACGTCTTGCACATATTGGTGAGCTGATAGTGTCCCTTGTTATCATGACTGACTGTAGTATGCTATGGCTCTACAGGTGATCATAACAGCAGTTAAGACAGATGCGTCCCCTGAGACTTTTTTTCATAGGGCAGAGGGAAGACACTGTTATGCTCTCTTGTGGCAAGACCCAGGAACTCATTAAACATTTAAGTCAGTTTTACGTCTGGCTCTGCTTTGCTAAATTTATGAACTGGTGCATCTTAATAATATATGTGGCATAAGTGCAATGAGATTTACACTTTTAGGTGTAGTAGACCAGGGGTTTGCCTGGCGTGAGATGCAACATTTTTGTGACATTTTGAAAAGTCACACATAAATGTGCCATAATCCCGGTCTAATCTGGAGTTTTCATCTTGAAAATAGAACTTGACGCAGAATTGAAGTAGAGACCAAATGTCGCAAAATTCTATCTGCAACTTTTTTTAGATCAGAAAACAGGTGTACCATAGTTCATAAATGAGCCCCACAGTGTCAGACAACACCTGTAATGACTTACATATCTGAGACATAACTGTATGTTTTGCAGCAATCAAACTTTCTGGATGGCTTTTGGGGGTTTTGTTTTTGTTTTATTTTTTTGTTTGTCAATGAGTGTATTCTTTCATGAGTAGGAGATATATATTATATGAAGAATGCCCATGAAGTAATATGAAGCCTTCCACAATTATTTTCTCATGCAATTTCATGAAATCTTGGATTCCATGGATATGTATGCTAAGACATTTGTTAGTTTTTATAGTTATAGACTTCTGTAAATTTGTTAACATATTAGAAGCTCGTGTAAGTTGTTCATTCAGTTTGTGAGTTACCACCATCAGTTAGCACTTAACGGGTTTTTAATAAGAATGTCTTAAAAGTTGCACAGGTGGGTTTGTCATCTGCAGAATGTGAATAAAACCACTGACATATCCACCTGTTCTCTTTCCCACTTGTCAAGTGCAAGAAGAAGAATATAGACTGGGTTTAACAAAGGTAATGACTCAATGGCCATTCATCCCATGTTACGTATGATAAGTAGAATACTGAGAAATTTAAGATGGCTAATTAAAAATCGTTTTGAAAAATTTGTTGTATTAAATGTAGTTCTATCTATGTGGACACAATATTATATACATGTTTGTATTTTATATATAATCTCCTGGCAAAAAAAGTGGACAAGAGGGCCTGGGAAGGGCATCTTATGTTCAAAAACCTTTAGTGGGCTAATTTGGACAAACCATATTTGTGCTTTGTGGAGGGCATCAACTACCTCTCCCCCTTTTGGAAGCACCCCAAGACTTCTAATAAAATTCATGTCTTGAATAAACTGAATTTTGGCATTAAGGAAAACAAAATGTAAATGTTAGCCTGGCTTATAATGAGCAAATTGGAAAATGTTGGAGCTTTTCAAAATAAGATTCTCTTTGTCCCTTACTTTCCTCCATACCTGCATAATCATCTCACCTGGCCCTGTCAATCAAGAAAGAGAGGGAGGGCTGACAGAGGAAGCAGGAAGTAAAGGGTGCACAGATTGGCTTGGAACCATCCTTGGTGCACTTAACTGCTCGTTTGCATACAGATAAAAGGTATTTTTTCTCCAGAATGATGCCATGGATCACTAACGGAATGGTATCATTACATTCAAATGAGCTACCCCTAGAAGGCATTGTGCCTGGTTTACCAGTGGATTTCCTGGTGAGAGATTCCCGATTAAAGAGGGGTTTTTACTTTCTTCCAAGTGTTACAATGCAGTGACAGAGGATGACAATACCATCTTGCACATGCATAGGTGATGCTTAAATGGATATTCCTTTACAAAGTAAAGCGGTATAAGGAGTAAACATCTTCTTCTCAGGGGCATTTCTTATTCAATAAAACTTTAGCGTTGTAAACTGATAGATCAAATTCAAACTATATGTAATTTGACAAATGAAAAATTAGGTATAGAGTGAATATTTTAAGGTGGTATTTTATGTTGGAATGAAAAATCAAACACTTTTAGTAATATTGTAAGGCAGAGGCTTATGCTCTTTCACTTATTGCACCTCTCTTTGTTGGTTCTCAGTTGTATTGATACAGAAGATAGAAAATCAAACAATAGACAGATTATGATAAAGGACAAAGAGTAAAGAACTATAGCAATCTGCAGTCAAGGCCAGGCATAGAGCAGGAGTTTAATGAGGCAAACAAGTGAACCTATGAGGTGCCAAATCACAGTCATGGAAAAGTAGTCACATCTATAAAACTGTTAATAGCAGACTAGCAAAATCAAGAAGCCAGACAAAATAGTATGATTATTACTAGAATGTTAAATGTACATGTCAACATAAATATATATGTAATACCAGTTAAATAGGTTTTTCAGGATGTTTACACTGATGACCTATCATCTGGATAAGTCATCAGAATCTTATTAGTTGTTGTCCAACATCTGGGACCCCTGCTGATCAGCATGTAGTAGCACTGTGGCCATCTCCAGATTTTCCTAGGCCATGTGACATCACATTCATTGGTCACATGGCCTAGGCACAGCTTGCCCCCTTTGAAATGATTGGGGCTGAGCTGCGATACCAAGCACAACTTCTATACAATGTGCGGAGCTGAGTATAGGTCATCAGTGTAAAACTCCAGAAAAACCCCTTTAATATATTCTATGGAACCCAGAAGCAGGGCAGCCATCAGGAAATTCGGGGCCCCATACAGCCAAAGTGTCTGGGCCCCCCCAACACGCCCCAAAACCGAACAAGCCTCCTGCCCCCCGCAGTGACCTTTCACAAACAGGGTTTGAGGCCTGTTGCTACGACAAGGCACACTCTTTTGGTAGATTACCAATAGGAGTCAATAGGAGTCATACTTTTGGTCAAGTATATTTATTATAGTGCAAATATGGCATCAAAAACTAAAACATGGTGAACAGTAAACATATAAAAGTGTTTAACAGACAACATATAACAAATATAACATTATAAAGTGCAACTGCTAGGGCCGCCACTATCTTTTAATGTTTTAATAAAGAATTATGTTAATTACCAGTGGGGGTGGTCCAGTGCACCTAAGGGATCCTTACGTCACCCTGCCACCAGTCCTGAGGTAATCTGAAGTCCTGGTGCCTGTGCCTGCTCAGCAACCTCTGTGAATCACTGCATAAGGGTCAGGACTTCATATTTCCTCAGAACCAATGGGGAGGAAAAGAAGGAGCGTTCATTGCATGCCCCAAGGAAATCCAAAGTCCCAGCACCTGCACACTGATTCACAGAGGCTGCTGAGCAGGCACAGGTACCGGGACTTCGGATTTCCGCAGGACTGGCGGCTGGGTGACATAAGGAGCCCTTAGGTGCACTGGAGCACTCCCACTGCTCCTAAACTGGTAATTAACATAATTCTTTATAAAAGCATTAAAGGATAACCATAGAGGCCATTTTGATGGAACTTACAGTGCTGAAGTCAGGGTCATCAGGTGCATAGCATGATACCTTCAGGTACTATGCTGTGCACCTGGTGCTCGATTCCCTTTAAACAAGGGATATATAAAGACAAAATACTCATGTACCACACTATAAAAATAACTTTATTAGATGCATGCATCTATAAGTGTGTGGTCACAAGAATGCCAATAAATAAGCATCAGCATTCAATGGATAAAGTAAATGCAACAATGTTTATAACTATATGTAAACTTCACCATAGGTGTAAACAAAAAATTAAACCAACTCAAATCACTTTGAGCCTCTATTGCAGGGGTAGGGAACCTTGGCTTTCCAGTTGTTACAGAACTACAATTCCCATCATGCCTGAATTGTAGTTTTCCAACAGCTGGAGAGCCAAGGTTCACTACCCCTGCTCTATTGCAACAAACAGCTGGTCCCAGCAGCTCCAAAAAAAAGTGTACAGTTGGTGCAACATGGTCCTTGTGCTGACTGCATCACAAGGACTGCACTTCTCACATCATAACCCACATATGATGCAGGGAGCTCTGAGCACTTGGAGCTGCAGTGCACTGTAATGACAGCGTTTGTCTTTACAGTGCACTGCCACTCCAAGCACTGTGGAATTCCTTGCATTATAACTGGCTTATGGTGCAGTCCTTGTGACGCGGTCAGCAAGGACCATGTTCTACAAACTATACTCTGGCCTGAAGCCACATCAGCTAGATCTTGGTAACTAGAGTAAACTAATAATAACATGTTACTAATAATAACATGTTCCTAAGTATCTATGGGGGTAAAGTAAAGCTGTTATTTTCTTCAAAAGATGTCCACAGTATCTGGAAAATCTAGTGGGTAGCAAAAATCAACTTTCTATCCAATCAGCAGTTCAGTTTGAGCAAAGTAACCGCAAATTCAGATTCACGGAGCAATCAGTCTTCTTACTTTCTGATTTGCAAAATCTTTTATCAAATCTTTATAACAGAGTTGTCTCGCAAGTTCATGTTCAATGGAGAGGATTGCTAGGCTGTTTAGACGTTGTTCACTCATTGTAGAACACAGATAGTTCTTGATCAATGAAAGTTTGCTAAATGCCCTCTCTCCTTCTGCCACTGAAAGTGGGAGGGTAGTGAAAATCCAAAGAGCAATACACACCTCTCCAAATATTCCTTGAAGCTCTAGTTCGTAGATTGCGTTTAGCAAATCTAAGGGACCCGTGTTTTCTGGAAATGTAGCTTCATACACTTTCTGAAGATGTTGTAGCTCACTGAGTAAAGATGATGTGAAATCATTAGGGTATGCTGAGATCAATTCTTCAGTCGATGCCACCAGATCTTCTTCGCTTATTGTTCTCACTTTCAAGATTGGAGAAAATAGTTTGCAGACTTCTTCCATAGATTGGAAGCGCTGATGAAGGTCAGAAATTATTGTGTCCATTGCCACAAGGAAGACATTAGCTTTAAAGTGCTCTTCGGGATCTTTTGCATCATGATGCTTTGACTTCCTTTGCCGCAGTTGTTGGGGGTTCAGTAGTTCCTTGGGAATCTCCATATAGTCTGCTACTGCACTAGCTTCAGAAAGTAAAACAGGCCACTTTTCTCTAAGCAGCTTCATTTCGTCAGAAAGAGCTTTAATGTTGGCAACTCCAATTTCCATTGAAATAGACCTTGATTGAAGTATTTTGTTTCTTTCCTCAAAGCTGGTAAGAACTTTTACCCAGAATGTTGCTAAAACCACTGCCCGAAAAGATGAAAAATAGTCATACAGACCTTGGGCATCTGAGTGTGCATCATTTGAAAGTTTTCTGGAAGCAAAGCCAGAAAAACTTCAAAATGCTTGGTAGGTTCTGTGCAATTGGCCGTACAGCTTCTATTCTTGAACTCCACCGAGTTTCACTTAAACCATGCAAAGACCTTCCGACTTCCTCAATCAGTGTGTTCTATCTTGCATTCTGCTGCTGAACAGTATATATAGCCTGTTTACACTACCAAAAAATGTCTTCATTTCAGGGCAGCTTGCAGCTGCATGCACTCCCACAAGGTTTAAAGAATGTGCAGCACAGGGACAAAACAACGCTGTTGGGCATGTCTCCTGGATTTTGGCTCTTACACCTTTAATTCTTCCAGACATGTTGGCTCCATTATCATATCCCTGCCCTCTGCAATCTTGGAGATCAATGGCATGTTCATTCAGTCTTGACATGATCATATCAGCGATTTCTTCACCTGTCTTCTGAAAAAAATCACAGAATTCAATAAATCTTTCTTCTATATTCCATTTTCCATTTTGGGGAGCTCTGTAAACGTATCGCAAAACAATTACATTTTGCTCGGTGTGTGACACATCAGGGGTAGCATCACAAATTATTGCAAAATAAATTGCTGCTTTCCTTTCGGAAAGTATCGCATTTAGGACATGTTTTCCACAAATATTAATGAATTCGTTTTGTGTAGCCCAAGAGAGGTAATGAGCTGGAAGTCTCTTTCCCTTTTCTTGGCTAGCCTTGACTTTTTCTAAATGCTCTCTCAATACAACATCGTATCTTGCCAATATTTCCAAGGTTCCCAGAAAGTTGCCATTATGGATTTCTCCTATCCTTTGGGAGCTCCCCCTGAATGCCATATTCCGGGAAGCTAGATGCAATGTGACATCTAACAGTCTTTCTAAAAGTGCCACAAACTTATCAGCTTCCTTTGACAAATTTCTTTGAATCTCAAAATCAACACCATGACCACCTATAGATTTCTGAAGTGTTCTCCAGCTCCAGTAGTGCTTTCTGTGTTGGGCAGATTGTTCATGCTCTGGCAACTTCATGTACAACCGATGCCACATGTACTGTGATGGATCAAAACCATCCTTCCTACAGAGGATGCTTCCTTTTTTACTGAATCGGTCATTAGAAAATGCCATACAAGTTAGACAATAGAGCACTTTTTTGCTTGGACTCCATCTCAGCCAGTCTCTTAAAATCTTCTCACGTCCATTTGATGACTTGGCATAAAGAAGAAAGTCACTGAAAGAATGGTCCTTAACATCTTTAGGTAGCGATTGTGCCATATTCTTTAATTGTTCGGCATTGAAAAGTCCAGAGAGGACAATCTTCTCCCTTTCATTGTCCTTGAGGACATCTGGCCAAAGTGCTGGGTCTTTCCAGTCAATTTCTTCCTCACTTGACTGTTCTAAGGAAGTTAAGTTAAGGGCAACATCTCGAGTCTCAGGGTTAGAACGTACATCTGTGCTGGAAGGTGTTTCTTCTTCCATCTCTGTACAAGCACTGGAAGACATAACTGAGCATGAAGAAGAATCTTCTTCTATAGTGACAGGTCTTTTTGGGGACGTGGTGCAGGACTGTGTTTGTACACCTTCTTCTAATACTGCACAAGGTGGCACATTACATGTTTCATCCTCTTCTTCCATCACTGAAGAAATGCTTTCAGATGCAGCCTGACATGATGAAGCAGTCTGCACAATCATTTCCTCAGAAGCTTCTGTCCGTACTTCTTGAACTTCATCTCCCCTGTCACTTTCTGGCTTTTTAAAGTACTGCTCTATGACTTTTTTTTTCTTTAACTTTTCCTCTTCAGCTTTACGCTGTCTTTGCTCCTTCCGTTTTTGAGAGCCAGATTTGTGATGGTACATTGTTAGGGTTCTCAGAATTTACTAGCCAGGAGAAAAATAATGGACTTTTGCTAGTAATCAAGGTCTATGAAACACTGCTTGTTATGTATAAGGCTGTGTTCCAACTCTCACATTTTATAGCGTTTTTTTTTTTTTGTTAACATAATAAGAATCAAAATTTCCTGTACTGGTTTTGTAATGTGATTAGCATTACCAGGCTTAATCAGATTCTTCTTAAGGCTGCCGTCACACGCTGCAGATTTTGGTGGAGATTTTCTGCTGCAGCTTCAGTAGCAACAAATCTGCACCAAATATGCAATGTGTGAAGGCACCCTAACAAAGAAAGTCTTTCAATGGGTGCTTTCACACGTAGCATGCTTGCTGCGTGTTTCTCGGGACCTGCCCAGCAAACCCACTGCGGGTATTTTCCTTGTTGACTATAATGGGATCGGAATAAATCCGTAGTAGTATTGGATTTGTGGATTGTCAATGGGGAAAATACCTGCAGCGGGTTTGCTGAGCTGGTCTCGAGAAACACGCAGCGGGAAACATGCAGCAAACATGCTACGTGTGAAAGCACGATTGCTGATTGCTGCCTCCATTGCAAGTGAATGGGGGCTGCAATCAGAATGACAGACCATGGGATGCCAAAACGGCCTCAGCGCACTGATGTGTGCTGGATGCCTTACATTATTTATTTGGAAGATGGGAAAAGGGCTTTTTTGAAGTTTTATTATGAGGGGGATTTATTGTACAAAAACCTTTTATTTCATATATGTTTAGGTGCCCACAGTAGGGCTAGTACCATTTAAAAGAGCCCTTTCACCAAATCCTTAGGACTTGTTCACATTGCGTTTTCGCCCTCTCTTGCCAGGATGCGTGGGTAACCAGTCAGAATCAGCTGCCAGCTTATCCCAGCAAGAACTGTGGGCCCCACTTAAGTGCAGGCCATTAAAATGAAGGGTGCCTACAGTTCTCTTTGCAGGGATATGTTGGCAGCTGATTCTAATTACCAACGTATCCCGGCAAGAAGGGGTGAAAACACAATGTGAACAAGGCCTAAGGATGTTGTCACTAAGCTGTTCATGGGTTGTTAAGGGATCATCATATGGTGGTTAAGAAGGTTAAACTTGTGTCACTTTTTCACATTACAGGGGTCCTCCTGCTCTGGGGAACCCCTGCCCAGAAGTATATTAGAAAGTAAAACAACTTTCTGATATACTTTATAAAGGTGTTTATTACCTGGGCAGGGGTTCCCACAGAGTCCTGGAGCCGCTGGCGGGCTAGAGCAGATGATGTCATGACTCCTGGACCAGGAGAGGCGTTGGGTCCTCCAGTGTGAAGCAGGGCTGTGACATCACTGTGCTTATTATCCCTGTACTGTGACATCACTGTGTTTATTATCCCTGTACAGTGACATCGCTGTGCTTATTATCCCTGTACTGTGACATCACTGTGTTTATTATCCCTGTACAGTGACATCACTGTGTGTATTATCCCTGTACTGTGACATCACTGTGCTTATTATCCCTGTACTGTGACATCACTGTGTTTATTATCCCTGTACAGTGACATCACTGTGTTTATTATCTCTGTACTGTGACATCACTGTGTTTATTATCCCTGTACGGTGACATCACTGTGTTTAATATCTCTGTACTGTGACATCAATGTGTTTATTATCCCTGTACTGTGACATCACTGTGTTTATTATCCCTGTACGGTGACATCACTGTGTTTATTATCTCTGTACGGTGACATCACTGTGTTTATTATCCCTGTACGGTGACATCACTGTGTTTATTATCTCTGTACGGTGACATCGCTGTGTTTATTATCCCAGTGCAGGAAGAGGTAAGTGGTCTGTGTTTGTTTGTTTGTTTTCTATTTTTCAGGGTCGTGAATGCAGAGGACTACGTCGGATTCGGTGGACTACGTCGGACCAGCTTCTTTTTTTTTTTTTTTTTAATAAAATGGTCAAACAGGGGTCTGGGGGAGTGTTTATTTCAATAAAATGTTTTATACTTGTGTGTATTTTTTTTTTACAATACTACAGTTTTAGTAATTATGGCTATCTACAGACGGCCCTGATTACTAATACTGGGCTTAGTGTTTGCCGGTATGGCAGGCCAGCACTAACCCCAACATCTATTACCTCGGCACCCACCGCCACCAGGGGTGCCGGGAAGAGCCGGGTACCCGCAGGACCGGACCTTCTAAATTGAGGGTCTGGCTCTGGGGCGGCTGCAGGCTGGTACCATTAGGCTGGGAAGGGCCAATAACCGTGTCCCTTCCCACCCTGGTAGTGCCAGGCTGCCGCTGCTGGTTGTATCTGGCTGGCGAAGGAAGAAAGGGGGGACCCCATGCCATTTTTTTACAAAAATAATTAAATAATTTTAAAAAAAATGGCGTGGGGTCCCCCCCTTTTTTCCTTCGCCAGCCAGATACAACCAGCAGCGGCAGCCTGGCACTACCAGGGTGGGAAGGGACACGGTTATTGGCCCTTCCCAGCCTAATGGTACCAGCCTGCAGCCGCCCCAGAGCCAGACCCTCAATTTAGAAGGTCCGGTCCTGCGGGTACCCGGCTCTTCCCGGCACCCCTGGTGGCGGTGGGTGCCGAGGTAATAGATGTTGGGGTTAGTGCTGGCCTGCCATACCGGCAAGCACTAAGCCCAGTATTAGTAATCAGGGCCGTCAGTAGATAGCCATAATTACTAAAACTGTAGTATTGTAAAAAAAATACACACACACAAGTATAAAACATTTTATTGAAATAAACACTCCCCCAGACCCCTGTTTGACCATTTTATTAAAAAAAAAAAAAAAAGAAGCTGGTCCGACGTAGTCCACCGAATCCGACGTAGTCCTCTGCATTCACGACCCTGAAAAATAGAAAACAAACACACAAACACAGACCACTTACCTCTTCCTGCACTGGGATAATACACACAGCGATGTCACTGTACAGGGAAAATAAACACAGTGATGTCACAGTACAGAGATAATAAACACAGTGATGTCACAGTACAGGGATAATAAACACAGCGATGTCACAGTACAGGGATAATACACACAGTGATGTCACTGTACAGGGATAATAAACACAGCGATGTCACTGTACAGGGATAATAAACCTCAGATCAACACATTGTGCCCCCATCAGACCTCAGATCAGCGTCTTGTGCCCCCATCAGACCTCAGGTCAGCGTCTTGTGCCCCCATCAGACCTCAGATTAACACAATGTGCCCCCATCAGACCTCAGATCAGCGTCTTGTGCCCCCATCAGACCTCAGATCAACACAATGTGCCCCCATCAGACCTCAGATCAGCGTCTTGTGCCCCCATCAGACCTCAGATCAACACAATGTGCCCCCATCAGACCTCAGATCAGCGTCTTGTGCCCCCATCAGACCTCAGATCAACACAATGTGCCCCCATCAGACCTCAGATCAGCGTCTTGTGCCCCCATCAGACCTCAGATCAACACAATGTGCCCCCATCAGAGCTCAGGTCAGCGTCTTATGCCCCCATCAGACCTCAGGTCAGCGTCTTGTGCCCCCCTCAGACCAGCGTCTTGTGCCCCCGACCTGTTCTGCGCTGGCGCTGCCATCAGGCTCCCCGCTCCACTGTCTTCCCTCTGCAGGCGCACACTATGACCTGACGCTGCGTCAGGTCATAGTGTGCGCCGGCAGGGAAGACAGTGGAGCGCGGAACCTGATGCCAGCGCCAGCGCAGAACAGGTAAGTATGCTTTTTTAAAGTGGCTGGGTGGGCTGATCTGAGGTCTGAGGGGGGGCACAAGACGCTGGTCTGAGGGGGGCACAAGACCCTGGTCTGAGGGGGGCAAAAGACGCTGACCAGATCCATCCAGATGTGTACTTCTCAGGCTCAAGCAGCTCTACACCTAAAAAAAAAAAAAAGATAAAACCACACATAACATAACTCTCATTTTACACTCACTTCTTGTCCAAGTTGTCCTGGTGTCCAAGAGTTGTCCTAGCTGGCGCGGTCTCCCCGGCGGTCTCCTGAGGAACGGCGCAGGCGGCGCGATTACGTCATCGCGCCGCCCACGTCACAACAGTGCGCCGCCCACCAGAGCCGGACTCAGGGACTCGCATCTAGATGGCGCCGCCTCAAACAGGTGAGCGTGCGCCCTGGCCCTGCCGACTAGTCCCGAGTCCCGACACACAGCACCCGGCCTCTAACCCCCGGCGGCCGGCGGGCCCGTTACAGGCGGGCCGCCCGGGCCGGCGGGCCCCCCCCATGTGTCCTAGAGTCCGGGCCCCATAGGGCAGTACCAGTTGTACTGCCCTATCGGCGGGCCTGCCCAGAAGTGTAACTAGTGGTGGTAGATGGGCATGTGCCTTGTGTATTAGCAGCAAAAGTGGCACCAAGAGAACAAATTTAATATATTTCTCCAACCTGTTTAATTCTTTGCTATATGTCATATAAAGCATCTGGAAAATATGTGGGGCTGCTCAGTACTCTATTAGAAGAGACACTGGAAAGAGTAGGAGGCATTATTTCTGGGCACTATTGCTGGAAGGGGCAAAATATATGGACGCTATACAGTAGCCATAGAGCACATTATTTTTCTTATTTGTTGTTCAATTAGAAACTACATGTATGCTCAAAGTACTACTAAAGCCTTATATCAGAGATGAGAAATAGAGAGTGGAGAACAGAAAAAAGAGGACTCAAACTTCCCCATTGCAAATGACTTGTTCATTCTAGACCATTCAATCCAAGGTTCACATATTTTTTCAGGGGTGATTGTGTCCCAGGTTTATAGGAATGCTGACTGGTGTGGTGCGGCCTCTATAGTCTCTGTTTGTCACAGTGCTCCTACCTGGATACCGTCAATTCCCAGGGTTAGGCTCCGAAGCAATAAAGGGGAGAAGTAATGGTGGAGATGGATAATAAGTTGAGTCCAGACTTTTCTAAAGTTCAACAGCTTAACTTGCGTCAACTTATATCCAGACAATATTCAGGCTTTCTCTTGGTTCCAGACTTTGGCATAAACTGGTAGGCAAACCTGAGCACTCTGCTTTCTTTCTCTGCTGTGCTAAACTTGGTTTTAATCTGGTAATTGGACTTTAGGACTGTTCTGATACCTTTGAAGTGGGGTGCTTTTGGCTGCTGTGTGACACTCTGTCTGTAGATCTGTAAGGAGTTATGGTGCTCTATGAGCTGCTTCCCTCTGGAGAGACTCCTGCTGCAGCAGAGGAACCTTCCCCTTGCTGCTACATCTTTTATGTCTTCTCAGCTCCACTGTCTAGACTAGACTGGACTAAACTAGAACTGTAACCCTTCCTTCTAGTAGGAAGCAAGAGTGGCCCACTTCTGCCCAAAAGAGGGAGAATGGAATGGTAATATCCACTGCCACCTGCTGGTGAACCAGGCACATTACATGAACATAACAGTTTCTGAGCAATATTATCAATGCACAATGTAAGAGGACCTGGAAAAAATACACAGATGACATCATTAGTATGTTATTAGTGTTGAGCGAGCACTCTCAGCCGAATATGATATTCGTTCGAGCATTGCGGTGCTTGGGACCACGCGGTGTACTGGCATTCACTGTAATGCCGTAGCCATCTTGGCTACTGGTATTACAGTGATTGGCTAGCCAGGAACGCGTCATCTGTGACATGTGACCCGGCTGAGACCGAGTCACAGATAGTGTAGGGATAGAAATTGGCTAGGCTGGGCTAGTATTTCTGTTGAAAAGACCCAAAAGCCCTTTTAAGGGCTATTGTGATATCTGGCTACAATATATTTTTTTATTTTTTGGGGGTTAAAAGTTACGCAAGGTGGCCTGACCTTAACACCACCTGCGCAGCTTGTGCATTCTAATCCTTTCTGTATCCTATATACGTGACATCCATTGTAATTTTTTCTGCCGCTAATCAAGGCCACAGTACCTGCGCTATGTCTGCTGTATAACGTTTGCGCAAGGAGGCACAGATAGTGTAGGGATAGGATTTGGCTAGGCAGGGCTAGTTGTTCTCTTGAAAAGACCCAAACGTCCTTTTAAGGACTGGCTGCAATATACATCTGGCTGCAATATATTTTTTTCTTTTGGGGCAAAAATAACGCAAGTTTGCCTGACCTTAACACCACCTGCGCAGCTTATGCATTATAACGTTACTGTATCCTATATAGCTGACATCCGGTGTCACTTTTTTCTGCCGTTAATCAAGTCAACATTACCTGTGCGGCTTGTGCATTATAACGTTACTGTATCCTATATAGCTGACATCCGGTGTCATTTTTTCCTGCCTTTAATCAAGTTGACATTACCATAACCATAATGTTTTAGATGGTCAGCTCACCAGCAGGCCCGGAACCATAATGTTTTAGACGGTCAGCTCACCAGCATGCCCGGAACCATAATGTTTTAGACGGTCAGCTCACCAGCAGGCCCTCAACCATAATGTTTTAGATGGTCAGCTCACCATCAGTCCCTCAACCATAGTGTTTTAGGCGATCAGCTCACCAGCAGGCCCTCAACCATAGTGTTTTAGACGGTCAGCTCACCACCAGGCCCTCAACCATAGTGTTTTAGACAGTCAGCTCACCAGCAGGCCCTCAACCATAATGTTTTAGACGGTCAGCTTCCCAGCATGCCCTCAACCATAGTGTTTTAGACGGTCAGCTCAACAGCAACATGTCACCCATAATTTTTTAGATGTCAGCTCAGCAGCAGCACCTCACCCCTATTGTTTTTGAGTGTCAGCAGCAGGCCATCAATCAAGGGTGTGTCTGATGCCCTCCTTTATGTGTAATAAAGGGTGTATTGGAGTGCCTGTGCTAGAGATGAGCGAATCTATTCGCCGCTTCGTAGATTCGTAACGAATCTTGGAAATTTTCTTCTCCGAAGCGAATCCGAATTTTGTCAGATTTGGTTTGTATTATTCGTAAACGTATGCAAAAATTTGACTGCAAACTATACGTAAGATACGTATGAAACGTAAGTAAATTTACGCATTCTGCGTACAGCAGGAAAATGACGTTTTGCCCCTGCAAGAGCGGGAAAGTGAAGATACGCCCCCCTCAGATCTGGAAAAAAACAATAGTACGCTAAGGATTCGTACACACTTTTGTACGTTCATGCTTACTTTTTTCATAAGTTGAGTACCTTTAACAAGTGTACGTTTGTTATTAGTGTGCAAATGTTCGCAAAACACCACATAATAACGTATAATTTGTACACAGCTTCGTGGAATAGATTCGTATTCATTCGAATCTTTTGAAAACTTTGACGAATATTCCGAGAAGCAAATTTTGGATGATTTGCTCATCTCTAGCCTGTGCCTTGTAATTTTTGTCAGCCCTTTCACTTTGTGCATAGGCTTTATGAGTGTAGGAGTCCCACGACATGAACAATTGTACCACAATGTGAATGGGGCCCTCCTTTATGCTATATACCGGTTGTATCGGAGTGCCTCTTTGGCAATTTTTGGCAGCACTTGCGCTTTCCGTACAAGTAAATATATGTTTCCAAGCAAAACTCACAGAAACAAAAGGATAAAAAACATCCTGCATGATGTGATAATAATGATTGCGGATGTCAGTGGCTATATATATCAAAATAAATCACAGAAAAGGAATATTAGTGCACAAAAATAGATGCAAACAATATATACTGTATAAACTAAGACCTCATTCTGATATGATAAAATCTGAGACTCTTAGCCAATATATTTTGATCAAAACACATCTGTGCCCACCTACCCAGCGTCACGGTGGTCTCAGGTAGGTGGGCACAGATGTGTTTTGATCAAAATATATTGGCTAAGAGTCTCAGATTTTATCATATCAGAATGAGGTCTTAGTTTATACAGTATATATTGTTTGCATCTATTTTTGTGCACTAATATTCCTTTTCTGTGATTTATTTTGATATATATAGCCACTGACATCCGCAATCATTATTATCACATCATGCAGGATGTTTTTTATCCTTTTGTTTCTGTGAGTTTTGCTTGGTTTATAATATGTACCTGAGGGAGTGGCACCTTCAGGTGTGAATGCGCTCTTAGCTTATCTTGAGTAGCATTCTTGTGCACGTTTGCTCCTCCTATCAAATTGAGCG
>ONZH01014632.1:0-61118 GCA_900303285.1 Rhinella marina
TTTCGTTACCCGAACTGAGGCCATGTCGCTTATATCAAGGAGAACCTTGAGAAGGGATTCATCCAAAAATCTAATTCTCCTGCAGGGGCAGGCTTCTTTTTTGTGGTCAAAAAGGACGGGACTTTACGTCCATGCATAGATTATAGGGGATTGAATGACATCACAGTTAAAAACAGGTACCCTCTTCACTCATCTCCGAATTGTTCGATCGCTTTCAAGGTGCTACGGTCTTCACTAAATTAGACCTGCGTGGAGCGTACAATTTGATCTGAATTCGGAAAGGAGATGAGTGGAAGACCGCATTCAACACCACAGACGGTCATTACGAATATTTGGTAATGCCATTTGGACTTTGTAATGCTCCAGCAGTGTTTCAAGACTTCCTCAACGACATCTTTAGAGATCTCTTGACCACTGCCGTGGTAGTGTATCTGGATGAC
Organism: Rhinella marina; assembly: GCA_900303285.1. Lineage (NCBI taxonomy): Eukaryota > Metazoa > Chordata > Amphibia > Anura > Bufonidae > Rhinella > Rhinella marina. The sequence continues at coordinate 441 of ONZH01014632.1, forward strand.
ATTCTTATATTTTCCGCTGATTTGTCTTCTCATAGATGCATGGTAAAGGAGGTATTGCGTCGTCTCCGACATAACCACCTCTATGCAAAAACTTGAGAAATGTGAATTCGAAAAAACTCAGTTACCATTCCTCGGATACATTGTATCTAGACAGGGACTCCAGATGGATCCAGACAAGTTCAGATCCATTATGTCTTAGCCAAAGCCCACAGTCTTTGAAGGCGGTGCAAGAGGTTTCTTGGTTCGCTAACACTACAGACGTTTTACACCTCACTTCCTCGTCTTTAGTGTCCCCTCTCACGGCCTGACACGAAAGGGCGCTAACCCCAAAAATGGACGCCGGAGGTGGAGCGCGCTTTCGCTGCCCTTAAAGAGGCTTTCTCATCTGCAACGGTGATTCACCGCCCCGATCCCCAGCATCCCTTCTTTGTAGAGGTAGACGCATCTTCTGTGGGGGCTGGAGCCTTTCTGTACCAGAAAGATGGCAAGGGGACAAAATTGTCTTGTGGATTCTTTTCCAAAGCTTTCAATCCTGCAGAGCGAAATTATAGTATTGGGGATCGTGAGCTATTAGCGATTAAACTGGCCCTAGAAGAATGGAGGACATCTTCTTGAAGGGGCCCTATTCCCAGTCCAGATTTTCACTGATCATAAGAATCTGTTATATTTACAATCTGCGCAAATGCTAAATTCTAGGCAGACAAGGTGGGCACTCTTCTTTTCCCGTTCAATTTTGTTCTAACACTTTGTTAACGGGGACAAGAATGTAAGGGCGGACGCATTGTCCCGCTCTTTCGATGCCCACGGAACTGAACCGGAATTACGTGCTATGGTTCTACCTGAGAATTTGTTGCCTCTAAACCCAATTGATCTGCGTCAGTTGCCTCCAGGCAAGACTTATGTGCCAGATTCTCGCAGACAGGAGATTCTCTCCTGGGGGCATACTTCAGACATCAAGGTCCCAAAGAACAGTGGAAACTCATTTCACGATTACTTACTGGTGGCTTGGGTCGGATATACTGGTGGCTCAGTCGGGATGTACGTGCATTCACTCAGGGGTGTACCACATGTGCCCGTAACAAACCATCCTGTCAGAAACCATCCGGGGTTATTAATGCCTTTGCAAGTCCCAGAGAGTCCTTGGCAGGACATAGTTATGGACTTCCTGACGGGGCTTCCCCGTTCTGAGGGAAATTACTGTGATCTGGGTAGTGACAGATCTGTTTTTTCATGTGTGCCATTTTGTCACCCTACCTGAGGTGCCCTCCGCTCCTCATCTGGCGGAACTGTTTTTTTGCCATGTTTTTCGTCTGCATGGTCTGCCTCGACGGAATTGCATCGGACAGAGGTCCTCAGTTTGCTGCCAGGTTCTGGAGGGAATTTGTGTCATTTTGCTGGGAGTTGAAGTAGATCTCTCTTTGGCCTTTCATCCCCAGACTAATGGCTTGGCGGAAAGAGTGAATCAGTCTCTTCAGATCTATCTTCGTCATTTCGTTTTGGCAAGACATGACAATTGGTCTGAACTATTGGCATGGCAAAGTTTGCCGCTAATAACTCTGTTTCCGATGCGACTGGTAGACCCCCTTTTTTGTTCAGAATGGGCAACACCCTCGCCTTCCTTTACCAATGGCCGTCCACAGCGGAGGTGCCCGCCGTAGCGGACTTCGCTTTCATCTACAAGAGGTATGGCAACAAAATCAGTCCATCTTTGACAGCTGCTAAAGCTAAGATGAAACAGCAAGCTGACCGTAGACGTTCTAGTGGTCCTGAGTTTGAGCCTGGAGATCTGGTTTGGGTTATCTTCTAGATTTATCCGGCTTTTGTGTGGCCTCTCTGAAGTTTGCCACCTCGCTACCTCGGTCCTTTTCGGGTCCTGCGTCGAATCAACCCTGTCACTTATCGTGTTAAGTTGCCTCGGTCCTGGAGAATCGTGAATTCTTTCCATGTGTCGCTCTCTAAAACCGGTACGACTCAATAGATTCTCTCCTCCGGTACAAGAGGAGAACTGAAGCTGTTGAGGCTGAGTATGAGGTACGGGAGATTCGTGACTCTAGGACCATACGAGGTACCACGTCCTACTTAGTGGACTGGGTTGGGTTTGGGCCTGAAGAACGTTCTTGGGAGCCAGAATGTAATCTTAATGCGCCAGATCTTATTGCGGCCTTTTGGAGGAGGAGGGGGGCCCTCAGGGGGGGTACTGTAAGGCGCGTACATCGACGTCGTGCACGCGGTCGTTTGCCCTCCCGGGCTGCGGGTGTTGGTGAAGGGCATGGGCAAATCTCAGTGTGGTATCCTTGTGCCCACAGTCTTACTGCAATGAACAAGGTCCGGCACAGGAAGTGGTCATGCGCCAGCTCTTGAGACCTCTGGTGATGTCACTTCCGGCCAGGCGTTCACAGGAAGTATGTCAGTAACCATGCCTCTGCCAATTAGCTCACTGCTATTTAAACCCTGAGCTTCTGCTGGGCAGGGGTCGGTGCCTTGTTGCTCATGTGCAACTGCTATACGGTCCGGTCCATTTGCTATCTGACACTGAATGATGTATTGCGTGTTTGTGTGCTTTCTTGCACTGGTGCGTGGTTCCACGTACCTGCTTCACTGTCTGTCTTTTTGTGTAGTGTGTTTCACTCTCAGTGTTTGAAGGCCACGCTTGCGGCCGTGCCGTAGCCCCCTTCTGGAGCACGGGTTCACGGTGGGCGTCGCCCGTCTGGAGGTCTGTGTAGCCAAAGCTCTGGCTCCAGTCCCAAGCGCAGTTGCGCAGCACGTGTTGGTGTGAACTGTTTACTTATTTTTTGTGTTTTGCCTTCTGTAGTTATTTCGCCCTTCGGAAGCAGTCGTTATTGTCCGGCTGCCCAGGGTTGGGTCCAGTGATCCCCAGTGACTCTGCCAAGTGGCAGAGTCACTTAATTATTTTATTTGCGCCTCAGTGGCCTAACATGCAGTGCCACAGGCTTATCGCCTCCATGCCAAGCCACATTGATGCAGTTATTCATGCAAAAGGAGCCCCAACCAAGTATTGAGTGCATTTACTGTACATACTTTTCATTTGGCCAAAAATTTCTGTATTTAAATTTTTTTTTTTACAGTTGGTCTAATATAATATTCTAATTTTCTGAAATAATGACTTTTGGGTTTCCCTTGTCTGTAAGCCATAATCATGGATTACCATAAATAACACTTGAAAAAGTTCACTCTGTTTGTAATGACTCTATATAAAGGTATTTCACTTTTTGAATTGAATTACTGAAAAAAAAAAAAAACTTTTTGATGATACTCTGATTTATTGAGATGCACTTGTAACTAATGGGGATTACGCAATAAAAGTGAAAAATACAATATAGTGCCGTGATAAGAATCTAACTTACTGTAATACCCTCTTAAAGTCCCTGAATCTCAAGTTGTTAGAAGGAAGTGTGGGTGCAGCCTATAATATATGTATATACCCCTATGTATATACATATAATGGGCGGCCCCAAATTGAGGGTCTGTGGCATCACGGCGACATAGGCCTGAAGCCCTGGTGGATACGTATATCCACCAGGTGCTCTAACTGTGTATATATAGATATGTGTGCATGTGCCCCCAGTAGCATGCACCTATATCTATATATTTATATATTTAATGTCCCTGGTATTGTATGCCCCCTTTATAATGAGCCCCCTTCTTATCCCCTTTGCCTTATATACCCCTAACTATCCCACAAAGGTATATAGATACATGTGCATGATTCCCAGTCATGAACATGTATCTAAGATACATGCATTTGGCCAGGTGCCCCCCCCATAGCCCCGCAGCAGATGGACAATCGCCCCTCTGCTGGGGACAGATGGAGACCTGATGACTGGTCCAGTTCTCAGGTACTTCAAAGGGACAGAAAGATCGATCGATCTTCTGTCCCTTCTGTTAATTACCTTCAGCGCTGCTGGGGGTAATTAACAAGACAGGGAAACAAAAGGTTTCCGCTGTCTCTGTCCTCCTCCCTCCTCCGGCGGCTGTAATTACAGCACCGGAGATACGAAGGGTGAGTCACAGACAGGAGGATCAAAGAGATCCTCCGTCTGTGAATTCCTGTGCGCTCGGGCCCGGCGCGCTGACGTCATATCGGCGCGCCGGACCACGTGCGCACAGGGCTGCCGGCGTGCGCTCGCCAAGCGCGCACACCGGCAGCGCAGGGAGCACGGGAGCGAGCCGCGACCGGGTTTAAATAACCCGACTCGCGCTGCGCTCTTCGGAGAGTTGAGCCGTGCCTCCCCAGCAAGAAGAATCATCCCTTGGACAACGAGCAGACCCCTTGAGACGAGCCCCCTTGGATGGCTGAGTACCCCTGAACTACCAATGATTTTAACCCCTTCATTCTCCCCTGAACCACCCCCTGAACCACCAATGATTTTAACCGCCTGGGTGTCCCCTGAAATACCCCTGGATTTCCAGTGCCCCTGCACCCTGCCTATCCTGTGCCCTGTCCCTGATTTAAACCCCTGCGGTCCCCTGTACCCCTGCAATACCTGTGGACCCCTGCCTACCCCTGCATTACCCCAGCACCATTAACCCCTGATTGCCCATAACCCTGCTCCCAGCACCCCTTGTGTGTTGCTGCCCCCTGATCTCCAACCCTTGCTCCCTACCCTGTGAAACCTGCACCATTTAACCCCTGCCTTGCCCTGATTTACCCCTGCAAGCCCCTGGACCTGGATCGCCAAGAGTGCCTTGCCCTGTCCCGGCATTAACCCCTGGTGCCCTGTATTCCCTGCCAAAACCCCTTGTGTTCCCCTGATTGTAATTTAACCCTTTGTTTCAGGGACAGTAATTAGATTAGGCTGGGGAGGGCTGCTATCTGTATATTGTGAGTGTATGTGTTAGATTTAGTATTGTGGGTGGAATTAATTGTGGGAAGTGTGCAGTGTAGTCGGTGTATAATATTGTATTGTTGTGCGGCTATATGTATATATATTTATATACGCTAATATAAATATATATAGATATAGTCTAAATAATTAGACGGTAGACATTGTTTTGTAATAAAGTATTTTATTATTTAAGATACAGTTTACATCGTCTTTGTAGTCGCCGCTATAGCTTAAGCGTGTAGGGAATAGAACAGTGTGGGAAATAAATAGGCGGAGCTAGCGTCAGCCGGTTACGCCTATTTATGTATATAACTAATAATATTCCAACAAAATATTATTAATTAATTAACCCTTTAACATTGGCGAGCTAGCCCGAACTGATTGAGGACTAATTTTTGCGCATACGCGCCACAGTTGTGTTATTGCGTCAACTAAGATAGGCGGTGAGGGAGCGGACAAATAGCGGAAAGGACACAGTGGCGGTGTCAGGCTATATTGTGCTCCTCGACCTTGAAGTTGGGCGAATAACACAAGTGTAGGTGGCGGTTTGTGCGGGAAACGTCCTCAAACAGCGAACTTAAAGTAAATTTTTTGTTATTCCCTTGCACGACTGAACCGGCGATAGTCAATTCGCGTTCCGGGTGGATCCAAGGAGTCAAGGAAAGGCGTGCCAGAGGAAGAGGATCTTTTTCCAAGCAGCGTAGACGGGTGAAGGTCTCCGGCTGGACGGGAAAAAGAGGTTCCGAAACTAGAAGGACGCAGACGACTCCAAGTAGGATGGCCACCAAAACAGTGAGTATGACCTTTGCAACACTGCAGCACTTAAGCAAAAACAGCACATTTAACCCCATCATCCCCACCACATACACGTCCACGGAGATGCTTTGGTCTGCTTTGTTGGACCAAGCCTATGCACACGACAGAGTGCGCATAGGCAAAAGCATCTTACACAAAAACACGAAACGCCTCCAAATGCTGGCCAAATTAGTTCACACTTTTGAGGACAGCATTTGGAGGCCAGAGCATGTTGCGCTGGTCTCTCGGTCGGAGGAGACATTTATCAGTCATTGCCAGTGCTGTGCCAGTAATGTGCAGCAGGTTTCTGCATTGCGGGCGCAGCTGGCGGTGAATGTGGAGTCTTCTGCTGACCGAGAAACACAGGTGGATGAAATGGAGTCACGGTTGGTAGAGTTGCAGAGGCAAAAGGAGAAACTTGAGGCTCAGTTGACTCAGTCTTATGCTGAGATCAAGGCCTTTCAAGGAGCGGGCTGCCTCTACTGACGTGACTCTAGCCAAACTAAATGATGAGGTTGCTGCAAGGTCTCGTTTGGTGACCGGCTTGCAACAAGCCATTAGAAATTTTCAAAGTTGGTACCGGCCCTTTCTTTTTCTGTAAAGTCAGGGCCAGACTCTCCAAAAATTTTGCCCTGTCCAGGGCAAAAAGGGGGGAGAGATATCTGTAACAGGCCAAATATACCAAAATTTGAGCCTGTTCAGATAGGAAAAAAGAGTCCAACAATTTTTTGTAATAGAAATACGGTGAGAAGTGCGTCCCTGAGAATGGAACAGTTCAGGAGAAGGGAGCACGACTGCAGTGTGGACGGACCTAAGCCATGCAGGGCAGACATCAGGTGTTTTGCATGTACTGGCTTAGGTCACATAGCGAAACACTGCAGGACAGGTAAGTATAGGACACAAAGGACAAGAGGCCAAATTAGGTGTTTTAGGTGTGGGAACGAAGGACACATTGCAAGGAATTGCCCTTGCGCAAATAACTGCAATGTGTCCAGTAGTAAAATCCCTGTAACAAATTGTACAGTGGGGCCTAGCCAGATTGGCCATAAAAGAGTCACCACTCAGCGGATGCCTGATCAGGTGCTGAGGGGTCAAATCGGCCAATCTAGGCTAGAGAATGTTTGACACCCCTGTGCCATTTGTTACCCCGTTGGTCCCCTGTGCATGTCTGTGTCCTGTGTTTGTGTTACCTGTTTGGTATGTTTTTATGTTGATGGCGGCAGTCCTTGTTTATGAGTGTGTTTCGTTTTGCTGATTGTTGTAGTCAGTCCCCACTGTGAGTCGGTTGTCAGGCGCGGCTGTTTTGGTTCACTCTGGTGTCTACTTTGTGTAGAGCAGTGCTATACTGTGGACTGAGGAAGAGGTTGGTTTGCGAGCAGGTAACATCTGTACACGGTGCAGTGTGATGATTACTCTGGGCAGCCAGGGCCTCAGATCGAGACAGGTAGCACTGTTCTGTTCAGGGTTTTCGGTGGGGCTGTGCTATACTGTGGACCAGGGCAGAAGGTGGGTTGCGGACAGGCAACATTGAGGTTGTACTGTACACACACTTGCTGGTCCGGACAGGTAACACAGCTCTGACTGAGGTGGGACACGGAGTGGTTGACAGCAGGATGCGGCCTGTGGTTTTGTGTTGTGGAGTCCTGTAGAGCCAAGGCAAGGTTTTGGCCATGGATTCTGCTGACCTCCACAACACAGGTTAACAGGGGGAAGTCAGACTGGAAACACATGAGTAGGACAGGGATGCCGTGCCATCATTGAAAAAGATGCTTCGTCCACAGCTCCCCTCGGATATCCTAACCTATTAGGTTGGCCATCCTTATCTGTTGGTTCAGAGGGATGTGCAGCAGAGGATGGGATCCTCTGAGGGTTGGGTGTTCTTACACCAGTGTTGGGATGACGAGGGGTCCTGTTGGATGAAGGTCAGCCCAATACCTTTTTCCACACTTGGGTCAAAGGTATTGGTGCTGGTAGCGCAGCAACTAATTGCCACCATGAGGGGAGAAATCCCTCAGGAGCGTTGGATATTTTCTTCTATCCTAGGAAGAATATCTTAGGACAAGAAAATACCCTGATCCCGACAAGGAAGGAACCGGATCTTGGCCCCGACACTATCATCTGGCTTCAGCAGTTTGAACCAAGCCGCGATCCAGCTGGAGCCTTGCTAGACTGATCCAGCTGGAGCCTTGCTAGACTAAGAAGACGGATGTGTCCTGGAGGGAATGACTGTTCAGCAAAGGTCACATCATTTATCCAGTGATGGTTCGTCTGGTTCTGGTTCTGAATGGAACTGTGCAAGAGACTTGTGGACTATCACCCCAGAACCAGATAGAACATCACGAAGATGATCGGAGAGGACGGCTCAGGATGCGATTCCAGTAACATCCTGAAGCCAGGGACTGCATTTGATCCTATGAGGGTTCAGGATGTAGGTCAACGCCACCCTGAAACCCCATAGTAGTTTATCTTTGCTGATTTTTCCCTCTATTGTTGGGTGGGTCAATGTGGGGCAGTGTGTTTGAGTGAGTGGGGACAAGAGTAGGGCACGCTAGGGACAGGACCACGTTATTTGTCACTCCAACCCTAAGAACGGTGCAGTTCGTAAGGGATGGACTGAATGACAGTTAGTGCGGTGTTCTTTCCCGCAGTTAGAATTTAGGTGCTATGACATCACCTCACCCTCCAGAAAGTCTGACCTGCCTTGTAAAGACCTGCGTATCTGTCCATGAAAGAACTTCCTCAAAGACAGAATCTACAAGCAAGATGGAAAGAGGTGTCGGGAGAAAAGTGATGAAAGAGGCCATCCACCTGTGCTACGTGGATCGGCCTAGAAGAGGAAGAGTGAAGCTGTCCCAGAGTCCAATCAACAAAAGACGACAGTGGGAAGAGCTGAGGCTTAAAGACCTTCACTACCCAGATGTGAGGGTGAAGCCATCCCTAAAGTCAGACCAATTGAAGAAGACTATGGGAGTAGCGGAAGCTTAGAGACAGTGGTGTGCCATCCCAGAAGTCCGAACAAGTAAAGACGACTGAGGGAGACGCTGATGCCTTATACCGAGAGAAGACGAGGATAGTTTGATCTGTGGACGGAGACGTTAGGTTACGGTGAAGGGCAGGGAAGAGGTCGCGTAACCACGAGGGGTGATGTCTCAGTACCTAAGGACCGACACATTCTTCAGTCCATCCTGAACTGGTATCCGTTGTGTGGGGGGGAGGAGGCAAATGTATCCCCACACTTCCGTCCCATTTAATTTGTCGTGTTCTCGACAACAGGGGGATTGTAGAAGGAAGTGTGGGTGCAGCCTATAATATATGTATATACCCCTATGTATATACATATATGGGCGGCCCAAATTGAGGGTCTGTGGCATCACGGCGACATAGGCCTGAAGCCTGGTGGATACGTATATCCACCAGGTGCTCTAACTGTGTATATATAGATATGTGTGCATGTGCCCCCAGTAGCATGCACCTATATCTATATATTTATATATTTAATGTCCCCTGGTATTGTATGCCCCCTTTATAATGATGCCCCCTTCTTATCCCCTTTGCCTTATATACCCCTAATATCCCACAAAGGTATATAGATACATGTGCATGATTCCCAGTCATGAACATGTATCTAAGATACATGCATTTGGCCAGGTGCCCCCCCCCCATAGCCCCCAGCAGATGGACAATCGCCCCTCTGCTGGGGACAGATGGAGACCTGATGACTGGTCCAGTCTCAGGTACTTCAAAGGGACAGAAGATCGATCGATCTTCTGTCCCTTCTGTTAATTACCTTCAGCGCTGCTGGGGGTAATTAACAAGACAGGGAAACAAAAGGTTTCCCTGTCTCTGTCCTCCTCCCTCCTCCGGCGCTGTAATTACAGCACCGGAGATACGAGGGTGAGTCACAGACAGGAGGATCAAAGAGATCCTCCGTCTGTGAATTCCTGTGCGCTCGGGCCCGGCGCGCTGACGTCATACCGGCGCGCCGGACCACGTGCGCACAGGGCTGCCGGCGTGCGCTCGCAAGCGCGCACACCGGCAGCGGCGGGAGCACGGGAGCGAGCGCGACCGGGTTTAAATAACCCGATCGCGCTGCGCTCTTTCGGAGAGTTGAGCCGTGCCTCCCCAGCAAGAAGAATCATCCCTTGGACAACGAGCAGACCCCTTGAGACGAGCCCCCTTGGATGGCTTGAGTACCCCCTGAACTACCAATGATTTTAACCCCTTCATTCTCCCCTGAACACCCCCTGAACCACCAATGATTTTAACCCCTGGTGTCCCCTGAAATACCCCTGGATTTCCAGTGCCCCCTGCACCCTGCCTATCCTGTGCCCCTGTCCCTGATTTAACCCCTGCGGTCCCCTGTACCCCTGCAATACCTGTGGACCCCTGCCTACCCCTGCATTACCCCAGCACCATTAACCCCTGATTGCCCATAACCCTGCTCCCAGCACCCCTTGTGTGTTGCTGCCCCCTGATCTCCAACCCTTGCTCCCTACCCTGTGAAACCTGCACCATTTAACCCCTGCCTTGCCCTGATTTACCCCTGCAAGCCCCTGGACCTGGATCGCCAAGAGTGCCTTGCCCTGTCCCGGCATTAACCCCTGGTGCCCTGTATTCCCTGCCAAAACCCCTTGTGTTCCCCTGATTGTAATTTAACCCTTTGTTTCAGGGACAGTAATTAGATTAGGCTGGGGGAGGGCTGCTATCTGTATATTGTGAGTGTATGTGTTAGATTTAGTATTGTGGGTGGAATTAATTGTGGGAAGTGTGCAGTGTAGTCGGGTGTATAATATTGTATTGTTGTGCGGCTATATGTATATATATTTATATACGCTAATATAAATATATATAGATATAGTCTAAATAATTAGACGGTAGACATTGTTTTGTAATAAAGTATTTTATTATTTAAGATACAGTTTACATCGTCTTTGTAGTCGCCGCTATAGCTTAAGCGTGTAGGGAATAGAACAGTGTGGGAAATAAATAGGCGGAGCTAGCGTCAGCCGGTTACGCCTATTTATGTATATTAACTAATAATATTCCACAAAATATTATTAATTAATTAACCCTTTAACACAAGTCACGTAATCTAAAGTCACACACTTAATACAAACACACACTTTAACTCAAACATGCGAAGGTAAAAGATGTTCTTAAAAATATAGGGAGGCATATATCAAATATGTCAGTTTTGTGGCTTAAAAAACATTACAAGTTGTGGCAACTGCGCAATTTTCAGTGAGATTTGGTTTTTGCGACATTTGGTATTCCTCAGCACTTTGAGGTGCTTTATGTTTTGAGGTGAAAGTGAGATTTGATTTGGATTACGGCAAAAAAAATTGCAACCTACGCCAGGCAATCCCATGGTGTACTTTTAGACAAAGGTGTAAACCACTTTCTCTCAGCAAGGATGTTCCTGGGTGCAAACACTGGCCACCTGGACGTATACACGCCTCCCAACTTTTGAAAAGTCCAAGGAGAGACAATAGGAGCATAGTGCATATGTTTTACACTGTCACGCCCCATACTCTACCCATTGCTTTTTGTGATCCCAGTAGTTATGCCCCGTTCATTCCTCCACACAGTAGTTATGCCCCTTTAGTGCCCCTACACAGTAAAACACCCCCTCTCAACCATTGCAGATCCAGCTAGACAGTCCCGATAAGACCAAGGTATGTCCCGCTCTCTATGGTATCTGTGTAGTTTGGCACAGAAGCAGTTGATTGCGGTGGTGAAGGAGGCAGCTGTCCGCTCCATACTAAACTGCGGGCGCTCCTCAGTAAGCACGATACAGTTACACATCACACTGCTGGGCTGTGTAGGATGAGCATGCAAGCCTTTGAATCAGTCTGTGCGCTCCTCCTACACAACCCAGCAAGATGTGTGATTTGCCACAACTAAACGGAGGCATAACTGCTGTGGGCATTTCTACAATGAAAGGGGCACAATGTAGACATAAGTACTTTGTGGGGGCACAGTGTGGGCATAACTACTGTGAGGGGGCACAATGTGGGAATTACTACTTTGAAGGGGGCAAAATGTAGATAAAACTTCTGTTCACGACCACTAAGGGCACTGAGCAGGATTGTGTATGTATAGATATGATTTGGGTGGAGTTAGAGGTCTTACTTAGTAGTATAAAAATACTACAGAATAAAGAAAAGTGTCTTTACTGCAGCCGTATTCTTCTGTGACAGTTCATGATATGGCTTCAGTGGGGGTGCCACATCATGAAAAACAGTCAAAATTATAAATAAAAAAAATGCAATAAGCCATTTAAGTGGTTAAAATTAAAAATAAACAATGAAGTCACTGAAAGCTTAGAATGTGAGTTATTTATTTAACTAAAATCATGCTCTCTAAGGAAACCTGACAGAACAACCTTCTCTGCTGCTCAAGCTCCTAGTAAGCCCTTGCTCACTACAACCGTATGCTTTAAAGGGAACCTGTCATCTCTGAAACACCCGCTGAACTAGAGTAAGTGTTGTATAGTGTAAGTGATGCTGAATCCGAATATGTAAGTTTTATCTTCATACTCACTTCCATTCCGACGCTGTGCTTCCACAAACCAGCAGTAAAATGCACTCACTGGACTCTTCTTTGAGTCGACTCCATTATGTGAGTGAGCACCGGAATCCAGTGAGTGCATTTTACTGCAGGTTTGTGGGAGCACAACATCAGAATGGAAGCGAGTATGAAGATAAAAATTACATAACTGGACTCAACGTCACTTACACTATACACCGCTTACTCTAGTTCACGGGGTGTTTTGGGGATGACAGGTTCCCTTTAAATGGATTGTGTAGTGCGCAGATATTAATAATGTATCCTCAGGACGGGTCATCAATGGTCTGATTTGCATCTGCCGCACAGTTTAATAGCTGCTTGTCCCATTCACTTGAATGGGACGCACAGTTGTAATTACATTGTGCCACCTCTACAAAAAAGACAAAGGCAGGTAATTTTCACGTGGATACACTGCTTGCACAAGCGATCCTACCCGTTCAAACAGCCGATCAGATATTTATGACCTATCCTGAGAATGGGGGTCATCAGTATCTTTACACTGCACAACCCCTTTAATGTTTGTCTTTACAATTCTGTACAAAGATGCTTCTTCTTGTATAGTGAAGATTATTCAAAGTTGGTCTGACAGCACAGCATTGTTGCCAGCCTTCCTTCCTCCTAGAGCATGAGCAGGATTATTACTGTTAATTGTTATGGGCAGTGGATGTGGACCCACTGTACCAACCAGTCAGTTTGACTTCGTCCTAACTCTAAGGGCATTATCCTGGCAGTCCCCTGGTTTTTGCTGTTTAACCTCTATACAGGGATCGGGCCTTCACTGCAGTTGAGCCACCATAGCGCTACATCTTGACGTAGTCCCGATGTAGTTGGTCGGTGACCCACAGGGACCAGATATTGTTTTTGCCCTTCTGTAGGCTCTGTGGAGGACTTTTCTTTTATATCCTCAGGCAACGTTGCCCGAGGATATCCACAAAAAAGTCCTCTACAGAAGGGCAAAAACAACTGAGAGAACTACATTGCTACAAAACCAACAACTACATAAAAAAGCACCCTTGTACGGTGTATTGGGATTTCTGACGTGCAACATCAAAAAGTAAGACAAATATTGAGATGGTACTGCCATATTTTAAAAACAGATGAAGACTTGGCTAAAATTATCCCTCCTAATTCATATAGGAGAGGGAAAAATCTAAAAGAAAACCTAGTCCATAGCCACTTCCAAAGGAATAAGGAAAAATCCCAAACTACGTGGTTGACCACAAAAGGATCCTATCCTTGTGGTGACTGTATTTTTTGCAATAAAATGTTAAAATTAAAAGAATCCAAAAATCCAGTAGATGATAAAAAATACCAAATTAAACAATATATAAATTGCAGAACTACAGGAGTAGTGTACGCCATTAGATGTGGATGTCCTAAATTCTACATCGGGAAAACAACACAGAATTGAGGAGACAGATCTCCAAACATCTTAGTATAAATACAGAAGCTGACACGACTTTATCGAGACATATACAAAATGTTCATAGAGGGGACACTAGTACCCTAAAATTTTGGGGAATTAGCAATATAACAATAGTTCCCAGACATGGTAATATTGATAAAAGATCGCAACAAGAGAAAGCAAGATGGATTTATCGGTTAAAACGCTTGGCTCCTCAAGGCCTAAATGAGGGATTTACTTATGCCTCTTTTTTATAAAAACTTCACCTCAATAAACATAACTGATGTCATAGAAACAAAAGAATGTAAAGATTTGGGAATTAAATAATAAACAAATCAAGGTACTAAGTCCACCCACATTCAAGTTACCTAGTCTTCGAATTCACTAACCAGCCTCTGGTGTGTGTATATATATATATATATATATATATATATATATATATATATATATATATATATATACATATACATATACACAGTGGAGGAAATAAGTATTTGATCCCCCACTGACTTTAAAAGTTTTAATACAAAAAAATAAATGAAACGTCTCATAATTTTATGCCAGCTTTATTTTAACAGTGCCACATAGAATATCAAAAGAAAAACTGAGAAAATTACATGAAATGAGAAATAAAAAATAATTTGCATTTCATTGAGGGAAATAAGTATTTGATCCCCTAGTAAAACCATGACTAATGTTGGCTCCCACAGACCACTGACACACCCTAATCACAGTGAAGTCGTTACCTGGATGAGAGACACCTGTCCCAAATTGTCACCCGTATAAAAGGCTACCTGCCAACAGTCTCAGTGACACTCCAACATCTCCACCATGGGCAAGACTAAAGAGCTGTCTAAAGATGTCAGGGACAAAATTGTTGACCTACACAAGGCTGGAATGGGCTACAAAGCCATAAGTAAGAAGCTGGATGACAAGGTGACAACTGTTGGTGCTATTATTCGGGGGATCAAATACTTATTTCCTCCACTGTAAATATATATATATATTTTTTTTTTTTTACCAAAACTCCTTAGCAGCACTATGAGTGATGATGGAGGTGCACAGCCTTAGACCCAACAACGACCAAATTACAGAAAACACAAGAAGGCAGCACTCTCTTTAAAAGTAAACAAAAAAAGTCCATTATTTACCCATAATGTGGGACCGCGACGTTTCGGCTCTACTTTGGAGCCTTCTCGCTTGAGAAAGGCTCCAGAGTACAGTCAAAACGTCGCAAACAAAAAAGTGTGAAACAACTGAAAATATGTCTTATATTCTAGGTTCTTCAAAGTAGCCACCTTTTGCTTTGATTACTGCTTTCCACACTCTTGGCATTCTCTTGATGAGCTTCAAGAGGTAGTCACCTGAAATGGTTTTCACTTCACAGGGGTGCCCTGTCAGGTTTAATAAGTGGGATTTCTTGCCTTATAAATGGGGTTGGGACCATGAGTTGTGTTGGGCAGAAGTCAGGTGGATACACAGCTGATATTCCTACTGAATAGACAGTTCGAATTTGTATTATGGCAAGAAAAAAGCAGCTAAGTAAATGAAAACGAGTGGCCATCATTACTTTAAGAAATGAAGGTCAGTCAGTCCAAAAAATTGGGAAAACTTTGAAAGTGTCCCCAAGTGCAGTTGCAAAAACCATCAAGCGCTACAAAGAAACTGGCTCACATGAGGGCCACCCCAAGAAAGGAAGACCAAGAGTCACCTCTGCTGCGAAGGATAAGTTCATCCGAGTCACCAGCCTCAGAAATCACAGGTTAACAGCAGCTCAGATTAGAGGCCAGGTCAATGCCACACAGAGTTCTAGCAGCAGACACATCTCTACAACAACTGTTAAGAGGAGACTGTGTGCAGCAGGCCTTCATGGTAAAATAGCTGCTAGGAAACCATTGCTAAGGACAGGCAACAAGCAGAAGAGACTTGTTTGGGCTAAAGAACACAAGGAATGGACATTAGACTAGTGGAAATCTGTGCTTTGGTCTGATGAGTCCAAATTTGAGATCTTTGGTTCCAACCACCGTGTCTTTGTGCAACGCAGAAAAGGTGAACGGATGGACTCTACATGCCTGGTTCCCACCGTGAAGCATGGAGGAGGAGGTGTGATGGTGTGGGTGTCACGCTCTGGTGTGGAGGGAATAGCCACACCGAGCATACGCGGGAAGGGAACAGACCAAACCAGGGAACCGGTCACCTCCTGCAGGGAACCCTGAAACTAGGCCCTGGCTGACTACCAGTATGAACAAGCCTGGGTTGTAGGAAAGTTCATACACAGGAACCTAATAATAAATGCACCCTAGAAAACCCTGCAGTCTAGTGACACAAGAGTAAACCTGTTCCTCCAAGAGTAAGGAGAAACAGGAGACTCCAAAAAGGAAAACAACAAAAGGGAAAGAAGACACTTATCTTAAGCAGATATCACAGCAACCGGATCTCAGCCGAGATCCACACCACACTCTACTAAGTAGGCAGAAAGGGATACTGGGAGAAGAAGGGGTAAATAGGAGAAAGCTAATTACCAAGCGGCAACAGCTGAGGGGAAGGGGTGTGGTGAACAGCAACCAAACCAAGGGAAACGCATGTCAAATTATGTCACTTTAGAAAGCCGCGCAGAACGTCTGATACCAGACGCAAGCCCACTCGTGACAGTGGGGGTGCTTTGCTGGTGACACTGTTGGGGATTTATTCAAAATTGAAGGCATACTGAACCAGCATGGCTACCACAGCATCTTGCAGCGGCATGCTATTCCATCCGGTTTGCGTTTAGTTGGACCATCATTTATTTATCAGGACAATGACCCCAAACACACCTCCAGGCTGTGTAAGGGCTATTTGACCAAGAAGGAGAGTGATGGGGTGCTACGCCAAATGACCTGGCCTCCACAGTCACCAGACCTGAACCCAATGGAGATGGTTTGGGGTGAGCTGGACCGCAGAGTGAAGACAAAAGGGCCAACAAGTGCTAAGCATCTCTGGGAACTCCTTCAAGACTGTTGGAATACCATTTCAGGTGACTACCTCTTGAAG
Organism: Rhinella marina; assembly: GCA_900303285.1. Lineage (NCBI taxonomy): Eukaryota > Metazoa > Chordata > Amphibia > Anura > Bufonidae > Rhinella > Rhinella marina. Next base: position 17,088 of record ONZH01014632.1, read on the forward strand.
CTCATCAAGAGAATGCCAAGAGTGTGCAAAGCAGTAATCAAAGCAAAAGGTGGCTACTTTGAAGAACCTAGAATATAAGACATATTTTCAGTTGTTTCACACTTTTTTGTTAAGTATATAATTCTACATGTGTTAATTCATAGTTTTGATGCCTTCAGTGTGAATCTACAATTTTCATAGTCATGAAAATACAGAAAACTCTTTGAGTGAGAAGGTGTGTCCAAACTTTTGGTCTGTACTGTATATATATATATATATATATATATATATATATATATATATATACACACATACACATACGCACACATATACATACGCACACATATACATACACACACAGTATCTTGCAAAAGTATTCGGCCCCCTGGAACTTTTCAACCTTTTGCCACATTTCAGGCTTCAAACAAAAATATATTAAATATATAATTTTAAATTTTTGGTGAAGAATCAACAAGTGGGTCACAACTGTGAAGTGGAACAAAATTTATTGGATCATTTAAACTTTTTTGTAATAATAAAACTGAAAAGTGGGGCGTGCAAAAATTTTTGGCCCAATTGAATTAATACTTTGTTGCGCCACCTTTTGCTGCGATTACAGCTACAAGTCGCTTGGGGTATGTCTCTATCAGTTTTGCACATCTAGAGACTGAAATTCTTACTTATTCTTCCTTGCAAAACAGCTCGAGCTCTTTGAGGTTGGATGGAGAGCGTTTGTGAACAGCAGTTTTCAGCTCTTTCCACATATTCTCAATTGGATTCAGCTCTGGACTTTGACTTGGCCATTCTATATTTTTGAACCATTCCATTGTAGATTTTGCTTTATGTTTGGGATTATTGTCTTGTTGGAAGATAAATCTCCGTCCTAGTCTCAGGTCTTTTGCAGACAGGTTTTCATCCAGAATGGTCCTGTATTTGGCTCCATCCATCTTCCCATCAATTTTAACCAATTTCCCTGTCCCTGCTGATGAAAAGCAGGCCCAAACCATGATGCTGCCACCACCATGTTTGACAGTGGGGACGGTGTGTTCAGGGTGATGAGCTGTGTTGCTTTTACGCCAAACATATCGTTTTGCATTGTTTCCAAAAAGTTCGATTTTGGTTTCATCTGACCAGAGCACCTTCTTCCACATGTTTGGTATGTCTCCCAGGTGGCTTGTGGCAAACTGTAAATGAGACTTTTTATGGATATCTTTGATATATGGCTTTCTTCATGCCTCTCTTCCATAAAAGCCAGATTTGTGAAGTGTTCGACTGATTGTTGTCCTATACTCTCCCACCTCAGCTGTAGATCTCTGCAGTTCATCCACAGTGATCATGGGCCTCTTGGCTGCATCTTTGATCAGTCTTCTCCTTGTTTGAGATGAAAGTTTAGAGGGCCGGTAGATTTGCAGTGGTCTGATACTTCTTCCATTTCAATATGATCGCTTGCACAGTGCTCCTTGGGATGTTTAAAGCTTGGGAAATCTTTTGGTATCCAAATCCGGCTTTAAACTTCTCCACAACAGTATCACGAACCTGCCTGGTGTGTTCCTTGGTCTTCATGATGCTCTCTGTGCTTTAAACAGAACCCTGAGACTATCACAGAGCAGGTGCATTTATACGGAGACTTGATTACACACAGGTGGATTCTATTTATCTTCATCAGTCATTTAGGACAACATTGGATCATTCAGAGATCCTCAATGAACTTCTGGAGTGAGTTTTCTGAAATGAAAGTAAATGGGCCGAATAATTTTGCAGCCTTTTTGTTTGAAGCCTGAAATGTGGCAAAAGGTTGAAAAGTTCCAGGTGGCCAAATACTTTCGCAAGGCACTGTATGTAAAAAAAGTGCTAACAAGCCATACAATAAATTAATTGAGAAATTAATATTTTTTCATTTTTGTTCATTATTATTTTATCATTTTTATTTTTTATTTTTACTTTATATATTATTTATTTTTGAGATACTCTAATTTATTCATAATTATGATATTGATATAAAATATTGGCAAATTAAATAAAATCATGATGGTTGAGCATTATTACGATAACTGGATAAAATGACATGATTATTAATTGATTAAAATAAATTATTAAATATTGATATATAGTTAAAGTTAAAAAGAATATACATAGTAAAAAGATAAAAAGATATCAGAATTATTAAAACAATCATGATTGGAAATAATAAAAAAAATGTTTTTAAAATATATAAATATATTATTGGTAGAAATTAATCAATTGATAAAATCATGTCTTCATATCTTAAGACAGTTATTTTCTTTAAAAATTAATAATCATGAGGCGAATAAATACATATATAAACGTTTATTTATTACTAACAACTAAAACTATCTAAAGCAAGCTAATAAGTATTAAGATTGTATGTGCTTTAAAAATTCAGCACTAGGACATGCGCAGATGAGCCATCAGCGTCCATGATAACTCTTTTGGCGGATGCGCACAAAGGAAAATATACAGCGCACAGTCTAAGTCCATTGACTTGCGCGAGAGTAGTGAAGATTGTGCGAGATTACGAGCGGACAGGTTAAAGCCTGCAAAGTAAAGTACGTCACGGAGGTAGGAAAAAAGGTAAAGTGAAGGGCTCCAATAATAGAAAAGATAAGAAAGGGCTAAAGAACTTGAAGGAAAATCGCTAATTATGATTAGTTGAGCCCATATGATGTAATCAAGAGAGGGTATAAAGGACAGTTACCATGGCACAAACACTCACTGCCCATTCCCCTGAAGACGCCAGGGATCTGATGAAACATGTCGGGGGGCAGTGTTTGAGGGAATTTTAATAACAGTGAGATGCTTCTGTGTAATCTCTATATCAGGGACAAATGAAGGGTAGTAACATAGTAACATAGTTTGTAAGGCCAAAAAAAGACATCGGTCCATCCAGTTCAGCCTGTTTTCCTACAAGTTGATCCAGAGGAAGGCAAAAAAACCCTGTAAGGTTGAAGCCAATTTTCCTCACTTTAGGGGGAAAAATTCCTTCCCGACTCCAATCAGGCAATCAGAATAACTCCCTGGATCAACAATCCCTCTCTAGTAACTATAACCTGTAATATTACTACCCTCCAGAAATACATCCAGGCCCTTCTTGAACTCTTTTAGTGAACTTACCATCACCAGCTCCTCAGGCAGAGAGTTCCACAGTCTCACTGCTCTTACCGTAAAGAATCCTCTTCTATGTTTATGTACAAACCTTCTTTCCTCCAGACGCAGAGGATGTCCCCTCGTCACAGTCACAGTCCTCGGGATAAATAGATGATGGGAGAGATCTCTGTACTGACCCCTGATATATTTATACATAGTTATTAGATCTCCCCTCAGTCGTCTTTTTTCTAAAGTGAACAACCCTAATTTTGATAATCTTTCTGGGTACTGTAGTCCACCTATTCCAGTTATTACTTTAGTTGCCCTCCTCTGAACCCTCTCCAGCTCTGCTATGTCTGCCTTGTTCACAGGAGCCCAGAACTGTACACAGTACTCCATGTGTGGTCTGACTAGTGATTTGTAAAGTGGCAGGACTATGTTCTCATCACGGGCATCTATGCCCCTTTTGATGCAACCCATTATCTTATTGGCCTTGGCAGCAGCTGTCTGGCACTGGCTTCTACAGCTTAGTTTGCTGTTCACTAAAATTTCTAGGTCCTTTTCCATGTCAGCGTTACCCAATGCTTTACCATTTAGTATGTACTGGTGACTTGCATTATTCCTTCCCATATGCATAACCTTACATTTGTCAGTGTTAAACCTCATCTGCCACTTTTCTGACCAAGCCTCCAGTCTATCCAGATCCTGCTGTAGCAGTGCACTGTCCTCCTCTGTGTTAATTACTTTACACAGTTTAGTGTCATCTGCAAAAATTGATATTTTACTATGCAAACCTTCTACAATATCATTAATAAATATATTGAAGAGATTAGGACCCAATACAGACCCCTGTAGTACCCCACTAGTGACAGTGACCCAATCTGAGTATCTACCGTTAATAACCACCCTCTGTTTTCTATCACTGAGCCAGTAACTTACCCACATACAGACATTTTCTCCCAGGCCAAGCATTCTCATTTTGTATACTAACCTTTTATGTGGTACGTGTCAAACGCTTTGGAGAAGTCCAAATATACGACATCCATTGAGGCGCCGCTCCCCGTCAGAGTCCTTAAATATCAGAAATAAGGGGTCTGTCGATGACATTACTTAATTATCTTAGGATACGGGGGTGTATGCCATCCGGTCCTGGTGATTTGTCTATTTTAATATTTTTAAGACGTTGCTGTACCTCTTCCTGGGACACTTTTAAAGGGGAATTTACTTTTATACTCTGCATTTCATCTGACAGTTTATTTTCCTCAGTGAATACAGTGGAGAAAAAGTTATTTAGTAGCTTCGCTTTCTCCTCATTGCTCTCTGCAACTCGCCCCTCATTACTCTGTAAGGGGCCGACACCTTCAGGTTTATACTTTTTAGTATTTATATAAATTGAAGAACATTTTAGGGTTAGTTTTACTCTCTTTGGCGATTAATCTCTCGGTCTCTAGTTTGGCTGCTTTTATTTGTCTTTTACATATTCTATTTTTTTCCTTATAGTTTTTCAATGCTTCCTCACTCTCCTCCTGTTTTAGTGATTTAAATGCTTTCTTTTTGTCATTTATTGCTTTCTTTACAGTTCTATTTATCCACATTGTTTTTTTCTTGTTTCTTATCATTTTATTCCTATACAGTATGTACCTCTCACAATTAGATATTAGGATGCTTTTAAAAATCTCCCATTTTGTGGCTGTATTTTTATTTTTGAGGACTTTGTCCCAGTTAGTTAGGCCTATGGCCTCTCCTAGTTGGCTAAATTTAGCTTTTTTTAAGTTTGGTATTTTTGTTCCTCCCTGAAGAAACGCTCTTTTGAATGACAATTGGAAGGTTATTATGTTATGGTCACGGTTTCCCAGGTGTCCCCCAACCTGCACATCTGTTGTTCTGTCAGGTCTATTGGTTAATACTAAGTCCAGTATGGCCGTCCCTCTAGTCGGGTCCTGAACCAGTTGGGAAAGGTAATTGTCTTTGGTTATTGCCAAGAATCTGTTTCCTTTATGAGATGTACAGGTTTCAGTTTCCCAGTCTATATCTGGGTAGTTGACGTCCCCCATAATAATGACCTCATTATGATTTGCCGCCTTGTCTATTTCGTTTAGAAGTAGATTTTCTGTGGTCTCTGATATATTGGGTGGTTTATAATAAACCCCTATCAGTATTTTATTATTGTTTTTGGCTCCATTTATTTCTACCCACTGTGACTCCACATCTTTATGTCCCTCACTTATATCTTCCCGGAGTGTGGGCTTTAGGCACGACTTTACATAAAGGCAGACCCCTCCCCCTCTCCGGTTTTGACGATCCTTTCTAAAAAGATTGTAACCCTGTACGTTAACTGCCCAGTCATAGCTATCATCCAGCCATGTCTCAGTTACTCCCACTATGTCATAGTTCTCCTCACACATCACTAATTCCAGTTCACCAGTTTTATTAGCTAGGCTTCTGGCATTAGTGTACATACAATTAAGAGATTGATGTATATTTCTTACCCTACACCTTTCCTTCTGATCTGTTCTAGTTCCTCCTTCCATTCCATTAGGCAGGGATAAAAATCCGTGAGAAGAGTCTGGAGCCAGCGTGTGGCAACCAGCCTCTCATGGCCACCTAAACTAGTTGCATGAGACATTGTGCAACACAAGATTAGTGAAATAAGAAGCAACACCACTAACATTTTTAATATTAGTTTACTATATAAGGAGATAACTTTTATTATATCCTTAAAATAATGCTAAGTCTTAGAGAAAATACCTTAAGACATATGCGAAAGATAGGCAATTAATAGTCATATGACTAAATGTAAATAAATATGCTAGCAATGGAGGGCACTATATGGCTGGCACTGTTAAAGCTGACTTAATTGAAGAAACTTAAAGGAGCATTCCAAGCACTACCCTGTTAGGCCCTGTTTTAGGCAAAGCACAGTGAATCAGTGTTCCCCAGGGTGATCCTTTATTTCCATTCGAGACATTTATTGTATTGTCTTGTATGAAATGAAAACTGCATGGCACTCACCCAAATGTTAAACATCTTTATTAGGCTTGCAGGTACATCAAGTTTAGGGGTCGTTCACCCGAACGTGCCGTGTTTTGCGGTCTGCAAATTGCGGATCCGCAAAACACAGATGCCGTCCATGTGCCTTCCGCAATTTGTGGAACGGAATGGATGGCCCATTATATAAATGTCTATTCTTGGCTGCAAAATGGACAAGAATAGGACATGATCTATAATTTTTGCGGGGCCACGGAACAGTGCTGTCTACATCTTTTGCGGTCCCATTGAAGTCAATGGGTCTGCATCCAAGCCGCAAAAAATGTGGCTCAGATGCGGAACCACACAGTCGTGTGGTTGAGCTCTTAGACGATGGCTGTTTTATGCCTGCTCTCACTTCGTCTGGCATGTCAGTGGATTACTCTTAAAGTGTAACTGTCATTTTCTAAAACTTGTTATATAACATAGTGACGTGTTGATTGGTGGGGTCTTGGTGCTGAGATCTCTAACACAAAGGGACAGAAGCCCACTCCTGAGTGGGCAGTGTACAAATTCAGAGGGGAAGATTTATCAAAACTGGTGTACAGGAGAACTGGCTTAGTTGCCAATAGCAACCAGTCAGATTCCTCCTTTCATTTTTCATTACCCCTTTGGAAAATGAAAACTGGAATCTGATTGGTTGCTATGGACAACTAAGCCAGTATTCCTTCACTCCAGTTTTGATAAATTTCCCCCATAGACTTTGTATGAGCCTGTTATGTTTATTTCATTCTCCGATGAAAGCTAGGCCAATTGAAAACAATGGAGCACACAGGTCAGCTGAGCACTTCTGTCCTTTCAGTGATCATTGGAGGTCTCGACATCTGGACCACTGCTGATCAAAACTCACTATGATGTGTGAGAAGTTTTATTAACCCCTTCGCTACCGGTGCTGGATGGAGCAAGCGCGCGTGGTGCGAGCTCCTCACCGGCCTTAGTACTAATAGCAGCATTCAACAACCTAGGTGGACATCAGAACCCCAGCGATACACAGAGACTCCACACAACCGAATTGGGGACCCGAATCTCCCGAGAACTCACTAAGGCCTACTCAATCTAGAGCACGGCTGCCCGCCTTGGTGTCTCTGGCCCTGCCAAGCCTGCCGGAAGTCTACCCGCAATGGTCAGACGAAGCAGCGGTCTCCACAGGGAACTCACTCTACCTGGTTCAAGATGGTCAGTACCTGAAAAACTGTTTATTCAAGGTAGGTCTGCAACGAGTACTCAATTAAATAGAGTAATTCGACACAAAAAAATCCTCGATGCAACCAATGACGCTGTGTGCCCAGAGTGCACAGCGTCATAGCAACCAATGACGCAGTGCAATCCGGGTATCAGGAGGAGGGCAGGGTGGGCTTTGACGGACCGTGTGTCTGTGGTTTAACTGAAGTGTGGCCCAGCCTTAGGGGACAGATGGCACAAGGGGAGCAGAGACTATGACACAAGGGGGAGAGAGACGATGACACTGAGTGGGGATTGCTGAAGGCACTGGGGAAGTGGAGCTGATGGCACTGGGGTGGGGGAGAGAAGAAGGCATTGGGGATGTGAAGCTGATGGCACTGGGGTGGGGGAGAGCTGATGGCACTAGCGTGGGGGAGAGCTGATGGCACTGGCATGGGGGAGAGGTAAAGGCACTGGGGGGAACTGATTCACCTGGGCAGATCACACAGGGAGAACGAAAGGTGTTGGGGACTGATGGCAGGGGGTCTGATCTGTTTTTATAAAGGAAAACAGTCTATTTATTCATTTTATCTTATAAGAGTACTCGAGTAATTATAAAAATTGTACCTGCAACCCTAATTCAAGGCATTCATCTCACTCTAGTGCCACAGTACATCCCCATCTGGACTTTACCTTCGGAAGAGAGCTTAGCTCTAATTTTTTCTGGACCACCCTGTCTGACGGACTGCTCGAATTATTCCCCACATTCACACTCCACGGCCCTTGCTCAGTGGGGACGCTTGATCAGATACACAGTTGTTGAAGCCCAGAGGTCGGGCACCCTGATTATTTTTGAGCCCCCACTGCCCTTCCTTGTGACTCTCTCCTTCCCAGCACCTCACTATTCACCATGGTTAAAGTGGGGAAACCTGAGGGGACAGGTCATACGACTGCGAAAAAGACACAGTCAGAGATGGAGAAGTTCCTCTCTGGCTCAGAGGATGACCAAGACACAAACACCTCAACCTCACGCAAAACCCTACAGCAGATCATCAAATCAGCTATAGCCCCGGTCCTCAGGGAACTTTCAGATATCAAAACAGATATTAGGGACATTGGGGGCAGGGTTGAACAATTAGAAGAGAACCAGGCCTCCCTGGTATCCTTTGGAGAAGCTACGGCCTCAGCCCTCTCCCACTGCCAACATCATCTTAATAATCTACTCTCTTATGTTGAAGACCATGACAACAGAGGGAGATGTAATAACTGAGACTGAAAGGAGATCCAGAATCAGTTCCTCTATCATCCATGATGGACTTCACAAGTGACATTTTAAAACCCTTATTGCCACCAAATATGAGGGAGCATTTTACCCTTGAGAGCGCATAGAGCACTTCGACCAAAGCCCAAGGATGGGGAACCACCACGGGACATAATCTGCAAAGTCCTTAATTCTCACCACAGGGACATGATTGTAAGAGCTACCAGAAGTGGACAAGAACTTTTCTATGAAGGTCCCCCTATACACATTTTCCAGGATCTGTCACAAGTTACCTTGTCCAAACGCCGTGGACTGAAACCATTTATTAAAATCCTAATAAGCATGGACATTCCCTACAGATGGCTATTTCCATTTGGGATTGCATTCACCCATCAAGGATCACACAAAGTGGTGCGCATCCTGAAAGACTTACTCCATACAGTGCCTTGCAAAAGTATTCGGCCCACTGGAACTTTTCAACCTTTTGCCACATTTCAGGCTTCAAACAAAAAGATATAACATTTTAAATTTTGGGTGAAGAATCAACAAGAAGTGGGTCACAATTGTGAAGTGGAATGAAATTTTTTGGATCATTTAAACTTTTTTTGTAATAATAAAACTGAAAAGTTGGGCATGCAAAATTATTCGGCCCATTTACTTTCATTTCAGAAAACTCACTCCAGAAGTTCATTGAGGATCTCTGAATGATCCAATGTTGTCCTAAATGACTGATGAAGATAAATAGAATCCACCTGTGTGTAATCAAGTCTCCGTATAAATGCACCTGCTCTGTGATAGTCTCAGGGTTCTGTTTAACCCCTTGGCGACCAGCGCCGTAATAGTACGGCGCTGCGGCAAGGTGCTAAACGCCCAGCGCTGTACTATTACTGAGCGCTGTTCTCCCGGCTCCCGGGCGTAATCGCCGCGGGACCCGGGTGTCATGGCTGCACTGCTCGGCAGGCAGCCATGTCGGGTAAGGGCAGGGGGAGGTGTTTTCGCCCCCCTGCAGCTCCGGTGGCTGCGATTGGCCGGATTCCATAGGCCGGAAGCCACCGGAGCTGCAGAGGAAGCAGGGGCCGGTCATTTGAAGGTGACAGGTGCTGAACAAGTCAGCACCTGTCCACCCAGAGGTCAGGCAGGGGACTCCACTGTTTTGGGTCCCCTGCCAGCGCTGCCATTGGCTGGAGCAACGCTCCAGCCAATGGCAGAGCTACAGCTGCACAGGAAGAGGCTGAACCTTCCTGCATGCAGCCATTCTAGCTGGAGACTGCATGCTGGAAGGTTCTGCGCTTTTCTGTGTGCTGTTGGCTTGCTGGGACTTGTGGTGCACCACCACTTCTTGCTGATTTTTGGCTGCTGAAAAGAAGAAGAAAAGAAGAAAAGAAAAGAAGAAGAAGAACAGAAGAAGAACAGAAGAAAGAAGAAGAAGTTACAGATCCCTAACCCACCCTCTGTCCCTGTCCCCTCCTGTCCCCCCCTCCCTTCCCCTACCCCCTCCCGTCCTTTTTTTTACGGACGCCACTTGGTCCGTGTGTTTTTTGTCTTTTTTTTTACTTTTAACAATTTTTCAGCTCCGCACCGCTTTTTCTGCGTGTGAGCTGTGACCGCCCAGTGCTTTTCAGTGCATACCTGCCTGATCAGCACCTGGGGATCATTTTTTTCATTTTTTTGGTGAAAAAAGAAGTTACTACAGTTAGGGTTTTATATAAATATATAGAGAGCTCCATATCTCTATATATATAGATATAAGTTAAATTTTTAGCCAGTGTTCAGTGTTTTATACTGTAGTGAATTTTTTAACTACAGTATTTGCACGCACACACGTTTTGTGAGTCTAGGTAGTGTCAGTCAGAGATATATCATATATATATATATATATATATATATATATATATACACACACACACACACACACACACACACATTTCAGTTAGTGTCAGTGTAGGTTTTTGCACGTACGCACAGTATCTGCGTACGTGCTGTTTGCAGAGGACTGCAGTGAATTTGTTCACTACAGTTTCTGCACTCACACACCATCTGTGTGCGTGCGTGCGTGCTGTGAAAGCAGCATCTGCATTTTTTTTTTTTACTTGTGTGAAAAAAAACACAGTTAGTGCTAGTTAGATAAATTTCAAAGTTTAGATTTTTGCACGTGTTCTGCGTACGTGCATTTTGCAAGCAGTGAGCACCGATCAGTAGTCCATTACTGATCGCGTCTGCTCTTTTTTTTTCTTTTGTGCGGTAAAAACTTTTTCCTGCAGCAAAAAACTTTTTTTTTTTTTTTTTTAATTTGAAGACTTTTATTACTGAAAAGACCTTTTTTTTATTCCCCTCCCCCTTTTTTTTAAAAATTCAAAGTAAATACTGTCAAAAACACCTTTACGTGTAAAACCACTACACACACACACCCCTCACACTAAATAAAGTTCTACACGTTTCACCGATCACACCCCAATAAAATAAAAATGTCCCAATCATCCCAACGAGTGTACTCGGCAGAAGAGGCATACGCCATCCTTGCCTCTGATGAGTCGGCCACTGAAGGAGAAGAGGACGCCACTTTCCTCTACTCCTCCACCCCATCATCATCATCATCATCCGCTGATGAGGGACCCTCTAGGAGGCGCCCCAGAACGACCGCTGAGGCAGCCCCCCAAAGTGACCCCACATGGACCCCACCCCCTGATGCTTATCAGCCCCAAATTCCAGAGTTTGTGGGAAACTCTGGAATTGAAATTGACTGCACGGGCTTCACAGAAATTGATTCTTTCAAAATCTTTTTCAGTGACGATTTATTGAATTTAATTGTGGCCCAAACTAATTTGTACGCCCAGCAGTTCATTACCCAGAACCCCACGTCACCATACGCAAGACCCCTTGGTTGGACCCCAGTAACAGCAGCAGAAATGAAATTGTTCTGGGGGCTGGTGCTGCACATGGGGCTTGTGAAAAAAACAAAAATGAGACAGTATTGGAGTGCGGATGTCTTGTACCACACTCCAATATTCAGTGCCGCCATGGTCCGGAATCGATTCGAATCGATTCTGAAATTTTTGCATTACAACGATAATGCACAGTGTCCTCCCCAAACTGACCCGACATTTGATCGGCTTTACAAAATTAGGCCCCTCCTTGACCACTTCAGCGCCAAGTTTTCTGAAGTGTACACCCCAGAAGAAAACATCTGTATTGATGAGTCCCTGGTGCATTTCAAGGGGAGGGTAAAATTCCGCCAGTACCTGCCCAACAAGCGGGCAAGGTATGGCATAAAAATGTACAAGCTTTGTGAGAGTAGGTCAGGGTACACCTATAGGTTCCGGGTCTATGAAGGCAAAGATTTACGGATAGAACCCCCAGAATGCCCCCCTGGCCTAGGAGTTAGTGGGAAACTAGTGTGGGACTTGCTGCACCCACTGCTGGATAAGGGTTACCACCTCTATGTGGATAACTATTATACCAGCATACTCCTCTTCATGTCCCTAAGTGCCAGGCGTACTGTGGCTTGCGGCACAGTACGCAGAAATCAGAGAGGCCTCCCTAGATCCCTGGTAGGGCAACCACTGAGGAAGGGTGAAAGTAGGGCTCTCCTGCATGAAAACTTGATGGTGGTTAAGTACAAGGACAAGAGGGACGTCCTTGTACTGACCAGCATTCACCCCAACACCAGCTCCCCTGTAGCAGTACGTGGTACCACTACCACTGTCCCCAAACCAGACTGCATCCTGGCCTACAACAAGCACATGGGAGGAGTTGATCTTTCAGATCAAGTTCTGAAGCCCTACAGTGCCACACGAAAAACAAAAGTGCGGTACAAAAAAATAGCCGTACACCTTATACAGACGGCAATGTACAATGCGTACGTGCTATTTAAATCTGCTGGACACACGGGAACTTTTCCCTGGTGAAGTTCCCCAGACAGCGAGAAAGGGAAGGACCCAAAAACGATGCAGGGTGTGTTCCAAAAGGGGGATTAGGAAGGACACCATTTATCAATGTGATACCTGCCCTGAAAAACCTGGCCTGTGCATGAAGGAGTGTTTCAGAATTTACCACCAATCCATGGATTAGTTTCCTCTCTGACGTACCCTTAACTTTTTTCACTTTGTACCTAGGATATATTCCAAATTGTTTAAATAGCCACTTTTCACCATCACTACATATTAATTTATTTGAGACTCCAGTTTGCTAAAAAGTACCCTTTCTACCAGTTAAAATGTCCGTACGGGGGTGCTCTTTCCAAAATGGGGTCACTTCCTGGGGTTTTTAGTTGTTGGGGACCTCAGGAAATTTTTAAAAGCAACATGGCAAATAAAAAACCATGTTTGTTAAATCTGGCCTGCAAAAACCACATTTTGCAGTTTGCCTCTGGTGGCCTGCTGTGCGCCCATACAGCGGGCTACATGCACAAATGGGGTGTTTTAATGGGGAAAATTTGGGGAACATGCATTGGGGTGCATTTTCTCCTTTAACCCATTGTGAATATGAAAAATTGAGGTCTGCTTGTAATTTTTCATTTTCACAAATGTGTGCTTTGAAAAGCTTTTACAAGTGTTTCTGCCTTCTATGAGACACCTGTTTAGTAAAAAGTACCCTTTCTACCACTTAAAATGTTCGTACGGGGGTGCTCTTTCCAAAATGGGGTCACTTGTGGGTTTTTTTAATTTCTGGGGACCTCAGGAGTGATTTAAATGAGACATGTCTGTTAATTCTGGCCTAAAAAAAACATATATTGCTGTTTGCCTCTAGAGGCCTGCTGTGCGCCCATACAGCGGGTTACAAGCAGAAATTGGGTGTTGTTTTAATGGGGGAAAAATGGGGAACATGTATTGGGGTGTATTTTCTCCTTTAACCCCTTGTGAATGTGAAAAATTGGGGTCTGCTTGTAATTTTTCATTTTCACAAATGTGTGCTTTGAAAAGCTTTTACAAGTGTTTCTGCCTTCTATGAGACACCTGTTTAGTAAAAAGTACCCTTTCGACCACTTAAAATGTTCGTACGGGGGTGCTCTTTCCAAAATGGGGTCACTTGTGGGGTTTTTTAATTTCTGGGGACCTCAGGAGTGATTTAAACGAGACATGTCTGTTAATTCTGGCCTAAAAAAAACATATATTGCTGTTTGCCTCTAGAGGCCTGCTGTGCGCCCATACAGCGGGCTACAAGCACAAATGGGGTGTTGTTTTAATGGGGGAAAAATGGGAAACATGTATTGGGGTGCATTTTCTCCTTTAACCCCTTGTGAATGTGAAAAATTGGGGTCTGATTGTAATTTTTAATTTTCACAAATGTGTGCTTTGAAATGCTGTTACTTGCATTTCTGCCTTGTGTGAGACCCCAGTTTGTGAAAAAGTACCCTTTCTACCACTTAAAATGTTCGTACTGGGGTGCTCTTTCCAAAATGGGGTCACTTCTTGGGGTTTTTAATTTCTGGGGACCTTAGGAATAATTTAAATGAGACATGGCAGTAAAAAAAACATGTCTGTTAATTCTCACCTGCAAAATCCATATTTTGCTGTTTGCCTCTAGAGGCCTGCTGTGCGCCCATACAGCGGACTACAAGCACAAATGGGGTGTTGTTTTAATGGGGGAAAAATGGGGAACATGTATTGGGGTGCATTTTCTCCTTTAACCCCTTGTGAATGTGAAAAATTGGGGTCTGCTTGTAATTTTTCATTTTCACAAATGTGTGCTTTGAAATGCTGTTACTTGCATTTCTGCCTTCTGTGAGACCCCAGTTTGTGAAAAACCCTTTCTACCACTTAAAATGTCCGTATAGGGGTGCTCTTTCCAAAATGGGGTCACTTCTTGGGGTTTTTAATTTCTGGGGACCTCAGGAATAATTTAAATGAGACATGGCAGTAAAAAAACCATGTCTGTTATCCATATTTTGCTGTTTGCTTCTAGAGGCCTGCTGTGAGCCAGTACATTGGGCTACGAGCACATATGGGGTGTTGCCGTATTCGGGGGGAAATGGTGATCAAAATGTGGGTGCATTTTGTCCCGTTACCCTTTGTGAGAGTGAAAAATGTGGGTGTATAGCAACTTTTTTGTCAAAAAATTGCAATTTTTCATTTTCACTTCCGCTTGAATCCTAATTCTAGGAAAAACCATTGAGCTCAAAGAGCTCACCACACACCTTGAAAGATTCCTTAAGGGGTGCTCTTTCCAAAATGGGGTCACTTTTGGGGGGTTTCCACTGTAGGGCCAGCTCAGGGGTTCTTCATGTGCGACATAGCTCCCAATTATTATTCCAGCTAATTTTGCTCTCCAAAAGCCATATGGTGCTCCTTCCACTGTCAAGCCTGCTGTGCGCCAGCACATTGGGCTATGAGCACATATGGGGTGTTGCCATATTCGGGGGGAAATGGTGATGAAAATGTGGGGTGCATTTTGTCCCGTTACCCTTTGGGAGAGTGAAAAATGTGGGTGTATAGCAACTTTTTTTGTCAAAAAATTGCAATTTTTCATTTTCACTTCCGCTTGAATCCTAATTCTAGGAAAAACCATTGAGCTCAAAGAGCTCACCACACACCTTGAAAGATTCCTTAAGGGGTGCTCTTTCCAAAATGGGGTCACTTTTGGGGGGTTTCCACTGTAGGGCCAGCTCAGGGGGTCTTCATGTGCGACATAGCTCCTAATTATTATTCCAGCTAATTTTGCTCTCCAAAAGCCATATGGTGCTCCTTCCACTGTGAAGCCTGCTGTGCCCCAGAACATTGGGCTACAAGCACATATGGGGTGTTTCTGTAAACTACAGAATTGGGGTAATAGATTTTGTGTTTTTTTTGTTGTTAACCCTTGATGGGTTTCATGGAAATTGGATTAAAACTTAAAATCTGCTAAATAAAATGGAATTTTGAAATTTCATTCCAATTTTCCGTCAATTCTCATGGAACACATAAAGGGTTAACAAAGTTAGTAAAATCAGTTTTGAATAGCTTGAGAGGTGTAGTTTCTAAAATGGGGTGATTTATGGGGAGTTTCCACTATATAAGCCCCACAAAATAACCTTATATCTGAACTGGTCATTAAAAAAATGGGTTTTGGAAATCTTAAAATTTTAAGATTTGATTCAAATCTTAGAAGCCATATAACCCCCCCAAAAAATAAAATGTCATATTCAAAATGATCCAAACATGAAGTCGACATATGGTGAATGTAAAAAAATAATTATTTTTGGAGGTATTACTATATATATTGAAATTAGAGAAATTGTAATTTAGAAATTTGCAAATTTTGCCAAATTTTTGGTAAATTATGTATTTTTTAATAAATAAAAATGAAATATTTTGCCACAAATTTACTACTGTCGTGAAGTACAATATGTGACGAAAATGGCCTGGATAAGTAAAAGCGTTCCAAAGTTATTACCACATAAAGTGACACATGTCAGATTTGCAAAAAATGGCCTGGGCATGAAGGTGAAAACAGGCCCGGGGTTGAAGGGGTTAAAGCACAGAGAGCATCATGAAGACCAAGGAACACACCAGGCAGGTCCGTGATATTGTTGTGGAGAAGTTTAAAGCCGTATTTGGATACCAAAAGATTTCCCAAGCTTTAAACATCCCAAGGAGCACTGCGCAAGCGATCATATTGAAATGGAAGGAGTATCAGACCACTGCAAATCTACCAAGACCCGGCCGGCCCTCTAAACTTTCATCTCAAACAAGGAGAAGACTGATCAGAGATGCAGCCAAGAGGCCCATGATCACTGTGGATGAACTGCAGAGATCTACAGCTGAGGTGGGAGAGTCTGTCCATAGGACAACAATCAGTCGAACAATTCACAAATCTGGCCTTTATGGAAGAGTGGCATGAAGAAAGCCATATATCAAAGATATCCATAAAAAGTCTCGTTTACAGTTTGCCACAAGCCACCTGGGAGACACACCAAACATGTGGAAGAAGGTGCTCTGGTCAGATGAAACCAAAATCGAACTTTTTGGAAACAATGCAAAACGATATGTTTGGCATAAAAGCAACACAGCTCATCACCCTGAACACACCATCCCCACTGTCAAACATGGTGGTGGCAGCATCATGGTTTGGCCCTGCTTTTCATCAGCAGGGACAGGGAAAATGGTTAAAATTGATGGGAAGATGTATGGAGCCAAATACAGGACCATTCTGGATGAAAACTTGTCGTGCAAGAGACCTGAGACTAGGACGGAGATTTATCTTTCAACAAGACAATAATCCCAAACGTAAAGCAAAATCTACAATGGAATGGTTCAAAAATAAACATATCCAGGTCTTAGAATGGCCAAGTCAAAGTCCAGACCTGAATCCAATTGAGAATATGTGGAAAGAGCTGAAAACTGCTGTTTACAAACGCTCTCCATCCAACTTCAAAGAGCTCGAGCTGTTTTGCAAGGAAGAATAAGTAAGAATTTCAGTCTCTAGATGTGCAAAACTGATAGAGACATACCCCAAGCGACTTGTAGCTGTAATCGTAGCAAAAGGTGGCAAAACAAAGTATTAATTTAAGTGGGCCGAAAAATTTTGCACGCCCCACTTTTCAGTTTTATTATTACAAAAAAAGTTTAAATGATCCAATAAATTTCGTTCCACTTCACAATTGTGACCCACTTGTTGTTGATTCTTCACCAAAAATGTAAAATGTTATATCTTTTTGTTTGAAGCCTGAAATGTGGCTTCAAACAAAAAGGTTGAAAAGTTCCAGGGGGCCGAATACTTTCTCAAGGCACTGTATATGAGCTACTTGACCTGGATCCTTTACGAGCCCCCTCTTGGGACTTTATCTCTGATGTGGCTGACCTGCCAGGCCTGCCTGCTGTACACCCCTGGAAGATAAAGAAGACCCAGAAAAAACTTGCTGCTCCACCAGACTGATAAGGGATTGCCTGGAGCCTAAGGCTTTAGCTATAGATTATCAGTACTATTGAAAACTCACTCATGTAACATGACTTCAAGCTCCATCCCTCATCCCTACTATGATATGTCTCTTTAACCCATCATCATCAATCATATCCTACTCCACTCCCACTCCCTTTCCCCATCCTCCCCTCATTTTTGTTCCATTCCCTCCTCCCCTATTTCCCTTGTCTATATTATACAAAGTATTTCTGGCGCCACTCTTTCCTCCGCTACCCTGTAGGTAGACACTAACTTCAACTCTCCCTCCAACACTAACTATATTTCCACTTTTCCCTGCCACCTGATATAGGACATCCCCTGAGGTTGTCTTTGGAGCTGGGAAAAAAAGAGGGGTCCTTTCCTGCACTGCATTGTTTTAATTGTTTTATTTTAATTGGTG
This sequence comes from Rhinella marina, assembly GCA_900303285.1. Lineage (NCBI taxonomy): Eukaryota > Metazoa > Chordata > Amphibia > Anura > Bufonidae > Rhinella > Rhinella marina. The sequence continues at coordinate 34,895 of ONZH01014632.1, forward strand.
TTATAACTATTTACTTTGTCACTTACTAGCTATGAAAGAGACTTAATGTCTGCTATCAACGTAGTGTCATGGAATGTGCGGGGACTGAACTCACTCAATAAGAGATCCCGAGTGTTTCAACTGCTTAGATCTCTTCACGCAGATGTTGCGATACTCCAGGAGACTCATTTTAAACAGGGTAAGCTTCCTGTGCTTAACAAGACTTATTATGTACAATGGTTCCACTCCTGCTACCCTTCTTCCAAAACCAGGGGCGTAACCATTGCCATCAAAAAAATCACTCCCTTTCACTCTGACCTCTAGCCTTGTAGACACCGAGGGTAGATTCCTGTTCCTGAAGGGTCAACTGGCAAACACAACAGTCCCATTTGCAGGTGCATATGCGCCTAATGTGCAACAAGTGCCCTGGCTTGCGGAAGTTCTACGATGCCTGCGATCCTTCCAGGAGGGAATATGCATCTTCGGAGGTGATCTCAACATTACATTAGTTCCCTTACTTGACTCCTCCGACCCCACTCACCATGTATCATACAGGAAACTTAGAGCCTTAAAACTGGCCTTGTTATCTGTGAAACTTGTGGACGCAACTAACCGCTCTGGTAGGGATTAAACACATATTACTCAGATGCTCATGACTCATACCAAAGAATAGATTACATTTTCCTCTCCTCTACTCATTTGCCAACCATGACCAAGTCCTTGGTACACAACATCTCTATCTCAGACCATGCCCCAATCTCGCTAGCCCTAATTAAGTCCCTCCCTGCCCGCACCTACACATGGTGTCTCAATGAAACGCTCCTCCATGATCCCTCACATAAAACTCACATTGCGGGCCTACTAGAGCGCTATTTCACCCAGAATTTAAGCCCAGGTACCCCCTTGACTATGATTTGGGAAGCCCATAAGGCAGTAGTGCAAGGTGAATTAATATCGCTAGGCTCTCATCTCACGCAGAAGTAAGTAACTGGAGGCTACACTCAAAAATATAGAAACTCTTGGGAGACAACACAAGAAAATACTAGCCATTGCAACCAAAGCTGAACTGACTGTCCAGAGGGAAAAACTGATGCAACTTCTAAATATGAAAGCCTCCAAAGCTTATCTCTATGCCAAACACACTATGTATATGCATGGTAATAAAGGATCTAGGCTTATGGCCAAGAAAGCTCGAGAGCAGACCTATATCAAATCTATGAGGTCTCCCACTGAACAGCAGACCACTGACACAAAAAGCATAGCGGCCTGGTCAAAAAAGTCACCCTTAGCACTTTTATCTACCGATGTTGAGAAAGCATTTAACTGGATCGACTGGGTCTACATGCAAGCCACCCTATGCAAATTTGGTCTCCCATAAGCTTTTCTCAGATATTTTTCGGCCCTGTACACATGCCCTTTGGCAATGGTGAGAGTAAATGGCATTTTGTCCTCACCTTTTGAAATTTCCAATGGAACGAGGCAGGGCTGTCCTCTCTCTCCCCTTCTCTTCGTGCTCACCATGGAAACCCTTATCCAATCAATTAGACAGCACCCTGAGATACAAGGTTTTAGGGCAGGAGGAACTGAACATTATACCGCAGCATATCCCGATGAACTGTTAATAGCCACTCCTAACCCAGAATCGTCCTTTCCTGCCTTCTCTTGTCTCTTTGAACAATTTCACTCGCTGTCCAATTTCAAAATAAATCTATCGAAATCAGTGGCTTTGAATATCACATTCATCCCTCCTTGATCACGGTGACCAAATGAGCCACATCCTTCACATGGTTCTCTTCCTCCATCAGATACCTAGGCCTGCATATATCACCTTCCCCTAATATGTGGTACTCACCGAACTATGCGCCCCTTTTACACTTGATCGAGACTACTCTCAGGTCTTGGAGGATCCCATATGTATCTTTGGTGGGCCATTCAAATCTGCTTAAAAATGCTAATAACCACCGAAATATTATACTTGATGCAGACTCTGCCTATGTCACGCTCTAGTGTGAAGGGTATAGCCACACCAAGCGTAAGAGGGAAGGGAACAGACCGGAGAAGGGAAATCGTCACCTCCTGCAGGAATCCCTGAGACTAGGCCCTGGCTGACTACCAGTATGAACAGGCCTTAGTGGTAGGAGAGTTCATACACAGGAACCTAATTACTAACTGACCCTGTAGTTAGTGATACGGGAAGGAGTCAACCCGTTCCTCCAACAGGACGGATGAATAGGAGACTCCAAACGACGGATAAACACAATAGGGAAAATGACACTTATCTTATGCAGAAATAGCAGCAACTGGATCTCAGCCAAGAACAGCTCCCAACAACTAAGTCAGCAGAAAGTATAAACCGCAGTGGATACTGGGAAATGAAGGAATAAATAGGGGAAAGATAATTACCACACCTACAACAGCTGAGGGGAAGGGTTGTGGTAAACAGCAACCAAACCAAGGGGAAAACATGTCAAATTATGTCACTTTTGAAAGCCGCACAGAACGTCTGATTCCAGACGCAAGCCCACTCGTGACAGCCCATCTACCTGCCCCCCCCCTCCTTTTTTCTTAAGCTTCACAAACTATTTTTGAAATATATGTCTGCGGCTTATCTATTTCACACCCACAACCCAGACACACCCTATTCCATATCATAACCCATTAACAAAAGCTCCTGTGCACCTCTGGAAGAAACTAGCTAGAAACAAAACATTTTGGCCCACCCCATCCCCATTAACAAGCCTGGGGGACTTATTGGGGCTTAACAATCCATATTCCTCACATTGGCTTCCTCTGCAAAGGAAAATGAGATGCTATCTACTCGGAGACATACTTCAGGATGGTACATTCCCTGATCTGAACACCCTCCAGTCAATAGTTACGGGCGCTACATTAGACAACATTACATACAACCATTTACACTTGAATTTCAAAATGTTGGTTAAGAATGGAGATATTACTAGCGACTTGATGTGGTTGGAGAAGTTAGTGGCCTCCGGTTCTCTCGTCCGGAGGGCCATATTGAAAATTAATGCAGGCCTGCGTTCAGATACCCCAGGAGGCTATGTCATGCTATATATATATATATTAGCATCACTTACTCTCGCCTACTCTGATACCAAGCAGATATACAGATTCTGCATGGGACCCCGCAGTTGCATCCTTCTGCCACATACAAACTGGTCAGTTGGTGGTACAAGACTCCCCTGGTTTTGAACCACATGGACCCCACAATACCACTTACCACCTATGGTGGGAATGCCCCCTACTCAAGCCTTTCTGGACTGGGGTACGGGAGGTCAGCTCCAAATTCTGTCCAAATGCTCCCCCCTTGACCCCTACGGTCATAGTCCTAAATCTTACACCACCTCTAACGAAAAATTACAATGAACCACTATGGTTAAATCTTGTGTTGCTAGCTAAGGCCATGATTCCACTCTACTGGAAACAAACTATTGCACCTCCCATAGCCCAATGGAGCCATAAAATAGGACAGGTCATGAGGTTAGAGGAACTATTCTCATTTGCGAGTGGTCGACACAATAAATATAAGCTCACCTGGGCTCCTTGGAGATCCTTTGCACAAACTACTGAGATACTCCCATACTTATCCATTTAGAGATAAGGGTAGCACTCGCCCACCCAAAAAACACCCTACATAGTTGATATTTCATATTTGAGATTGAAACTGAATCAGTTTCGGTGACTTCGTCCCTAGCACATTCCGTTCCACCTGTCCATCTCAGAACTATGCTAGTCCTTTCTTTATTGAATGTTTAATTTCTTCTTTTGATCTATGCTGGCCTCTTTCTGATGTTGCAAGTTACTACTTGGTTGTTATGTCATGTACTATGTTTATTATAGCAGCGTGGCCTCTTGGGTCTGATTGTGACCCTTGTCTAAAATGTACGTGTTAAATGCTGTCTTGTTGCTAACACAAATGTTACATTTTTATATGAAAAACTAATAAAAAGAGATTTGACACAAAATTTAAAAAAAAAAACATTTAAAAAAAATATATAAAAAATAAATATAAAAATTAAAAAAAATATAAAAGTTTAAATCATCCCTCTTTCCGTATAATAAAAATATAAATACCTAAATAACAAAAAATATAGCATCATAGGTATCACGGCAACCGAAAACGCCTGAACTATAAAAATCTAAAAATATTTTTCCAATGTGGCAAATTACGTAACGGAAAATTATGGTCAAAATGTCCATTTTGCCATTTTTTCATTGTTTCTCTTACCGAAAAAAAAAAATAATTATAAAATATGATGAAAAAGTCACACACACTCCAAAATGGTATCAATAAAAACTAGAGATTGTCCTGCAAAAAATTAGCCCCCACACAGCTCAGTAGAACTATTTAACTATAGAAAAGTTATGCCCCATTCACACGAGCGGGAGACTCGCATGTCTCCCGCAACGCATCTACAGGGCTGGACTCGGCACGGACAGGAATCGCATAGCATTATATGAGATCCCAGTCAGTGCAGGAATCCAGCCCTGTAGATGCGTTGCGGGAGACATGCGAGTCTCCCGCTCATGTGAAAAGGGCATTATGGGGGTCAGAATATGGTGATGTAAAAAAAAATAATTTTTTTTTCAAAGTTTAAATTTATTTTGACACTACTTAGACATAAAAAAAACTATACATATGGGATATTGTTGTAATCGTACTGAAAGAGAATCAAGGGCATGGGTCAGTTTTGCAGCAAATGGAACCGTGCGAACAAATCCAGTAAAATGGCAGAGGAATTGTGTTTATTTTCCAATTCACCACCCCTTTTGGAATTTTTTTAGCGCTTCCATATGCCATAATTAATGGTGGCATTAGAAAGTACATATTGTCCCACAAAAAATAAGCCCCCATACAGCGATGTGAATGGAAATATAAAAAAGGTATGGCTCAAGGGAGATGGGGAAGAAAAATGAAAACACAAAAATGAAAAAAAAACCTCTGGTATCCTAAGGGTTAAACAATAGGTGCACTTTTAAAGTGTAACTGTAGTTTCTGTTTATTTTAGACAATATAGTGTAGGGGCAGGGATCTTCATAATTTTTTAAATATACTTTATTATGGAAAGGTATCTCTTTTACTAGAAAACAGGGTGTACAGATTCTCCTTAGCAGAGGCTCCTGCCAATTCACTCCCAGACGAAACCCACCAACATAAAAGTTGAAGCTGTTTTGTATGGAGGAATATACTAAATTTCCTCCAAGCCAATGTGCAGGACTAATCAGCAAACAATTTCTTGATATGATTATCTGCAGTTATTGCTTCACAATGAGGTCACACCAGACACTGAAAGGTTCACATGCTTTTTCCCCTCACAGACATGTGATATTGGATCATTTCACTCAACTAAATGGCCAAGTCTAATGTTTTTAATCATTTGTTTGATTTGGTTATCTTTATCTACATATAAGCTATACTTCAAGCACCACTGTAATTTTATAAATGATTATTCAAAAGGATGTTGATGCATACTGGAAAACCCTTCATGTTTTCCTATATATATTCATTTACTAAGGACCGGTGTTTCACACACAATTTTTAATACAAATCCCACTGGAATATTGTGCAACCAGTTTATTAAGAGGCATCCTAATACATTTGTTGCATCTGTGATGTCTGTACATCACAAAGTGAAACTTAAAGGACTTCTCTGGGAATTAAAAAAATGAAAATACTTAAAATATTGCTTTATTTTAAAAATATTCTGAAATACCTTTCATTATTTATAATGGCTCGTTTTGTCAGGGGAAACAAAATGGCCTCTGTTGTATTAGTCACACAAAACCTGTCCTAATCACACAGCAGCACACATTACTTCGCAACACTGAGCTAAAGAGCTGCCTCTTCCTCCTCTCTTCTCTTATAGTCAGGAATTATGATCCTGACTACAGATGATAAGATCTTTACCTGAAGCTCTGGGGAATTTAGTTCATGAGGAAACAGGAAGTACAGAGAAGTACAAAGATGACAGACAGGACAGGCTGTGGCAATGGAGACTGCATACAAGTGCTGCTGCCCATTAACCACACCCCATTCTTCACTCATGTCTCCTCATCTTCTCCATTCCCACAGAGCTTCACCTGTATTCAGGATCATGATTCCTGACAAGCCAAGCAGAGAGGAGGATGAGGCTGCTCTTTACCTCAGTGTTGTGAAGTAACTTGTCCTCCTGTGTGATTAGGACAGGTTCTATGTGTACTAATAGGATGGTGGCTATTTTATTGACCCTGATGATTTCTCCCCTGAAAAAAAGAGCTATTCTAAGTAATGAAAGGTATTTGTGAATATATTTATTACTAGCTGAAGGACCCGGCTTCGCCCGGGTATATTTAATTTATTTCTTTTACTGTTTGTGTGTGTGTGTCGTTAAAAGATATCGAGAGTGACCTCTACAGTGCCTGCGTCTTTAACAGTGACCTCTACAGCGGCCCGCCCCTTTAACAGTGACCTCTACAGCGGCCAGCCCCTTTAACAGTGACCTCTACAGCGACCCGCCCCTTTAACAGTGACCTCTACAGCGGCCCGCCCCTTTAACAGTGACCTCTACAGCGGCCCGCCCCTTTAACAGTGACCTCTACAGCTGCCCGCCCCTTTAACAGTGACCTCTACAGCAGCCTGCCCCTTCAACAGTGACCTCTACAGCAGCCTGCCCCTTTAACAGTGACCTCTACAGCTGCCCACCCCTTTAACAGTGACCTCTACAGAAGCCCGCCCGTTTAACTGTGACCTCCACAGCAGCTAGAGTGGCCACTGTCTTCACCCCAGAAAACCAGACCTCACCGGCCATTCCCCCAAACATGAAACAGTGCCCCCAGTTCCCATGAAGACACATCACTAAACATGAGGCCACGCCCCCCCTGGCTCCATGAAGACATGGAGGAGAAGCTGTCTGAGTGTGAGCTACTGAAAGGGTGGACATCCCTGTGTCTGTCCAGGCACTGCGTCGGACGGAGAACAGGTATCCAGAAAACTGGACTGTCCAGCCTAAAGCCGGACATCTGGCCACCCTAACATCAGCCTGCCCCTAGGGTGGCCAGAGGTCTTGTTTTAGGCTGGACGGTCTGGCTTTCAGACTCCCTGTCCTCTGTCATGCGCAGGGCCCGGATGGACACAGCAGCAGCACTCTCAGCAGCAGCACTGTGCAGTCTGAGCAATGGGCTGCAGGGAGAAAGTCACCCTCCCCCCACCCCTGCAGCTGACAGAAGGTGATTTTTACCAATATTTTTAATCCCGGTCAAATGCAGCATGGAAGGGGCGTGGCCTGACTGAGTCAGGGGTGTGACTTAGTGGGATCTGGGGGTGGTGCTTTTAGGTCCTTCTTTTGACGGTGGCCGGAATTACAGGTCGATGCCATAGTAATTTAGGAGGAAGGTGGGTCGCAGTGGAAGAAAACATCTTTTATTACTACTGAACAGTAAATATGTAAAATTTACATTATATGAGGTAATGATTGATGATGAGTTAGTCTAAAACATAAGTTATAGTTATGGTAACCCGGAATGCCCATTTACCATTGTCATCCACAGTGCTCTGCCTCTTTAATGCAGACCTAAAGCAGTGAACTGGCTAGGTTGTCATAGAAACCTGATGTGTGCCTGTGAGCTTCTATTGGCTGATAAGGGTCATGGAACCAGGCTACTATTGGCTAATGCATTTTTTGGGAATATCTCAGGAACGGTACGTCCTGGAGAATTGAAAACTGTTCTAAAACCTTCCCAGACACCTGATGTACATGTGTGCCAAATTTTGTGATTGTAGCTGCAGCGGTGCGGATTCCTTTAGCGGACATACACACACACACACATACACTCAGCTTTATATATTAGATAAAATAATATTTAAGTATTTTCATTTTTTTTTTTAATTCCTGGAGAACCCCTTTAAACTAGATTTAAGTTATATTTTACGTCAGCTTTCTGTCATGAATTAAAGTAAATATGTCCGGCCATGGTGGCTCAGTTTCCAACTTTTTCAAGACATAGAATTTTTTTATTAATTTTAAAATGGAATTAATATAGAAGATAGTTTATAATACATTGCACTCTGCAGTACACTTCAGAATCTTATCTAACAACCGTGTATATGGAGTCAATAGAAATAGTGAAAGAACACATGCTACACATTGTAAATTATCATTATTAGTATACAATGTTATTAGTGTAGCTAATCCGGAGCATGGTGCTGACCTTTATTTCAAAGGGCCTAGCTTTGCCACTGGGGTACACCCTTTGTAAATAACCCCATGTGTCTGATTATGTGTAACATATTTATTAAACATTCCTACCAGAAAGGTCACTTGCACGACTTGAGTTGAGTTGAGTGAAAAGTGGACATGGCTTGCTGCTTGGTCCGGATTTATGACATGCAACTATTGTTAAAAGAAAGTTGTATCACAACTCCACACATGCCCTAGCAAACAAAAGTATGTATATTTTTGTAGCATGAATGGAACTTCATTTGATGTGTGTGATGTTACAGCTATATCAAAAAAGTATATTCTACTGTACATTAGATTTTTCCATACATAAGCTAATAGTAAAAAGTGAAACGTCACCTTAGACCTTGGCTCTAATTTGATATAAAATTTTGATAAATGTGGGCTTTCACTCTTGTTCATTGGCATCCCAAAGCATATCTTATGGAGCTGCATTTGATATTGGCATAGTGTTTTTCAAAACAAACCTTTTGATAAACACATCACTGTAGACTCTGTATACACCATTGAAAAAAGCACCCATATAGAAATGTTGGATTGCTGCAAAACTGTGCATGCAGTTATGTCTTAGGCAGATATGTACATGATTATAGGTGCGTGTGATGATTGCACTGGGTCTTGCCAAAGAGGGCATAAAAGTGCTTCCCCTGCTGCCTTATAAAAAAGGTTTTCAGAGGCTACTTTTGGTCAGTTTACATCTTGGGGAGAGATCGATGATTCCTAGACATGCGTCAAAATTGAGCTAACGAAGGAGGTTTCCAGAGTTTTGAAAGTATCTGCTTCTCTCTAGTGCCGCCTGAAAAGTCCTTCTGGTTTAACTTGACACATAATTACTAAGACTCGCCTCTATGACACACATATTCATCCCTCTGGCCCCCTTGATATGAGCATCAGAGTATTTCATGCTCTGATGCTCTCCTTTGTCCTGCGCTGTATCAAGCAAGGCAAGGGCTGTTTGTTTATGTTTTTAACACTACTAGGCAGAGGCTTCTGCCTAGCAGTCTTGCTGGTGACGTCACCGGCACTAATGGGCGGGCTTTAGTGCTGCCACAGCCTGTAAAACAGCTAGGGTAGCGCTAAAGCCCACTCATCAGAGCCAGTGACATCACCAGCAACTCTGCTAGGCAGAAGCCTCCGCCTATCTTTCCCCATGGAGAGCTCAGTACGTTACCAGATCTCCTAAAAAAAAAAAGCCTTTGTCCTGCACAATTCAGCCTCCTCATATCAAGGAGGCTACCTGGGTAGCCTCCTTGATATGAGGCTCACCTTTGAACCCGGACAACCCCTTTAAAGACATTTTGCCTAGTGGACAGACTTTATCCTTTGTAACATTCTATTTCCCACATTCATCAAAAGTGACCCCATTTGTCTTAACGCTAGTATAATTCAATGACATATGTTGTGACAGATTTATGATCACATAGACCTTCTTTAATAAATATGGCATGGCATAGATCACTGCCATTCACTTTCATCCTGCTTAAACTTATGTCACTTTTTCTATGCTAAAGTCTGTACAAAGTAGAGATGGAACGTTTTTTTCTCATTCACAATATTTTTGTGACTTTTTAATACAGGTACATTTCAAAAATATGTCTAAATCCTGGACACTCAGTAAGTCACTCCCACCTTTCACTCCATTTAAACAGTCATATGTACACTAAAGTGTATAGAGGGCCTTAAGAAAGGAGGGGAGACAGGTTAGAGTCATTTGTTCCGCTTGAAATTTCCGGCTGCTATGAGCAGGCATAGATTTACAATTTTTGTACCAATTATTGGCTTTCTAGGGAATCTGTCACTATTTGTTTTAAACACTTTTATTGAAGATTTTAAACATTTTGTGTAAGTAAGAGCCAATAGAGAATGGTGGCAGACACAAGGTAGGCATTCACTGGCATGTATAGATAGATTTTTAAATAGCAGCGGTCTGTTAGGAAAAACAGGAAAGCAGTATTCCACTCAAGGTATGTTAACTAGTTTTATACTGCTCTCCTTGATTGAAATTTGGGTTGTTTACTTATATTGACCCAGTTATGTTCCTAAAATCTCAATTGAGCACCTCCAGCACAAGCTGAGTGCTGGAGTCCGATCAAGACATGTACATGCTTCAAAATCAGGCTGCCCCCTCCTGCAGATGATTGATAGCCCTCATCTTATACTTTGTAGTGGGGGGATAGGGAGAGCTGGGAGGTCATGCATTACAATCAGTGGATTACAGCACCTTGGCCCAGTTTGGATCTGCTCAACAAGGATTTTAAGAAAACAGCTAGGTCAATACTAGATAGGGCCGCATAAAACTGGTAACAGCTTAATTTTACTAAATTTGACTGAAACTTAGACAACAACAAGAAAAGTGACAAGAAAAGTGACAAGAAAAGTTGATAATTTTTGTGCATTTTTTTTTTTGCTGTGGTTTATGCCAGACACTTTACGCTAATTTCTAATCACATTAATTGCCTAGTAAATATGGGTCACAAATTACAATAAAATGCAGCTAATAAAAATGCAAATACAATGCTAAATGTAAGCCTTTTTATACTGTTGTCTAATGGTTGTCAAAACCTCTGCTTGTTCATTTAATTGACAGGGCCAGGTGTCTTAATTAAGGATAAGCAAATCGATTCTGCCAGTTCAGAATTGGTCACAAACTTCCTAAAAAGTATGGATTCTAACAAACCCACATTTTAGTGGTTTGAGACAGAGAGCCTAGTATGCCACTGTGGGGTTCTCTGTAATATATATGTGTTGTGTGGGTAAATTTTCTCTTGATGGAGAGTGCCTAGTATGTGTGTGAGTATTGTAGGCCAGGCAATTCACCTCTAAGTTTCTGGGAAATATATTCAAGATATTAGATTTCCTAAGCCTATCTAATGCCGGCAGATGTGAGATGTGTTAATTTTCATATATTTTTCCAAGAAACCCAGAAGAACGTTGTCTAAACTACAACAGTCATCACTTATATTAACTGGTCTCCATTATATAAGTAGTACCCACCCAGAGGTCCACCAAATCCTCATAACTAGAACAGCTGATTCTATTTTTTTTCTCTGATAAAGGGTTTTGTCCTGATAGAGATAGTTTCAGATGTAAGGCTGGCTTAGCTATTTTCTTAGTTTTGCTACATAAGTATGTTTAGAAGGCTGAGCAACAACTGGAAGGATATGCTGTAGTTGTGAAACATTCAGATTTATTTAATTCTTTTAGAAAGAAACATGAATTACTGTCAGGAATCATCCTGATATGTCTGTTTAGTTCAGACTGTCTTGCCTTTAAGTTTTCCCTAAATTAAGCTGGTGGATTGTGTCTCAGCTGGGTGCCATCTTACTTCCTGTTTCATATATAAACCTCTCAAGCCTATTACTCATTGCTTGAGTATTGTGTTTTAGCTCCTGCTTGTGCAGTCCTCTCGCCTGGTACTTTCTCTCCGGTTTGTTCCTCCTTCTGCGGTTTACCCTGCAACTCCTGGACACCTGCTGACCACTCGCTGGTTTGCCTCCTGACTTCTCATCTGGATCCCTGCCTTATCTGCATGCTCTGTACTCCTTTGTGACCTGCAATCTTAGAATCATGGACTAACTTTAGAATTTTCAGTCTTATTGTTTTGGGTATATATAGCTGCTTCCCATGGGTCCACACCTTGTTCTTAAGCATTAAATGCACATCATCAAGTGGTCGATACAGCAAGGAGTCGTGTCATAGGCCTCTCTTATCTCTTCAAGCAAGTCCTTATTTTGGATTACTCCCACAAAATTAGACTCAGGAACAATAGTCTTGAGCGGAATAGTAGAAGTGGAATCATTGGAAAAGATTCTAGATAGAGCATCTGCCTTGCCATTACGGGATCCGGGCCTGTACGAGATTACAAAGTTGAAGTGGTTGAGAAAGAGACTCCAACGAGCTTGGCGAGGAGATAGGCATTTGGCAGTTCTAACGAATTCTAAATTACGGTGATCAGTCAGAACTATTATTTGCTGTGAGGTTCCTTGAAGATGATGTCTCCATTCCTTAAAAGATGAAATGATAGCTAACAGTACTTTATTCCCCACATCATAATTCTTCTCAGCAGGGGATAAACATTGGGAGAAAAAAGCACAAGGATGCAATAAACCCTTGTCTACTGTTCTCTGAGACAGAATAGCCCCTATAGCACAGTCTGAAGCATCTACTTCAACAATGAAGGCGAGTTCTGGGTCGAGATGAACTAATACAGGGGCTGTAGTGAACTTGGACTTTAGGAGAGAAAAGGATTCCTGTGCTTGGGGAGACCAGGCAAAAACATTTTTTTTCTTAGTCAACTGTGTAATAGGAGCAATTATTTCTTTGAAATTCTCAATGAAGCATCTATAAAACTTGGCAAAACCTATGAAACGTTCAACATCTTTTATGCTCCTGGGGGTAGGCCAGTCTACTACTGCTTTAATCTTGCTCGAGTCCATGTGTAGACCATGAGGTGAAATTATATAGCCAATCTCAGTCTGACGAAATTCACATTTTTCAATCTTAATGTAAAGTTGATTCTTTCTTAGACGTTCCAGAATGAGTTTTACATGTCTCTGATGTTCTTCCATAGTGTTGGAGAAGATCAAGATATCGTCCAAATAGAGGACTACGACCTGGTCCAGAAGGTCTCTGAAGATATAATTGATGAGATTTTGGAGGGTGGCTGGGACATTACAAAGACCAAAAGGCATAACAAGATATTCGAAATGTCCGTAGCGTGACCTAAAAGCTGTTTTCCATTCATCTCCAGATTTGATACAGACCAAGCTATAGGCACCTAGCAGGTCTAACTTGGTAAAAATTTTTGCATGTCGCACTCTCTCCAAGAGCTCGGGTATCAATGGTAGAGGATAGCGTTTTTTGATTGTAATCTTGTTAAGTTCTCGTTAATCAATGCAAGGCCTTAGAGAACCGTCTTTCTTCTTAACAAAGAATATAGGAGCCTCCGCCGGTGAGGAAGATGGGTGGATGAACCCCTTAGCCCGATTTTCTTCTATGTAGTCCTTAAGGGCTTTTAGTTCAGGGCCTGCCAAAGGGTAGATGTTTCCAAAAGGTATAGATGCACCAGGAAGCAATTCTATAGGACAATCGTAGGGTCGGTGTGTGGGGAGCTTGTCTGCATTTTGTTTATCACAAACATCTGCAAATTCCTTGTATTCAGAGGGTAACTATTATTTTATTATCTTGAGCTGGATTTTCTGAACCTTGTTCAGACTGAGCTGTTGAAAGAACATCCTGGGAAGCTTATTTCTTTGGTTTCCTAGTTGATAACAGGGTTCTGTGCTTGCAACCAGCCTAGGATAACAGCAAAATATGGGGAAGAGATTAATAGGAACAATAGGACTTCACGGTGATGGGGTGTTATAATGATTTCAAGTGGTTCCTTCTCTTGATCCACTGGCCCTGAGCTCAGTGGAGATCCATCTGCGGTCTCCATTACCACGGGTGAGAGTTTTTTCTGAAATTTATCCCCATGCCTTTGAGCAAAAGAAAGATCCATGAAATTGCCACTAGCCCCGGAGTCTACCATAGCAGAGGTGGATATCCATTGAAAGTTAATCAGGAACTTAATGGGAAGAAAGCAATGGGAGTCTTTATTCTCTTTCTTAATATGAGCATGTTATTCATTGCTTGAGTATTGTGTTTTAATTAATAATATATTACAGTGGCTCACCAATCCAGAGAATATCCATATCAAATATAGATACCAAAATATAGTATAGTAGAAGATATTTTACTTAATTGTACATTTAAAAATCCACAATTTATTTACATTTATTCCTTACTAGCTGAAGGACCCGGCTTCGCCCGGGTATATTTGATCTATTTCATTTAATGTTTGTGTGTGTGACGTAAAAAAATTATCGAGAGTGACCTCTACAGAAGCCCGCCCCTTATAACTGTGACCTCCACAGCAGCTAGAGTGGCCACTGTCTTCACCCCAGAAAGCCAGACCTCACCGGCCATTCCCCCAAACGTGAAACAGTGCCCTTGGTTACCATGAAGACACAGCACTAAACATGAGGCCACGCCCCCTGGCTCCGTGAAGACACGGAGGAGAAGCTGCCTGAGCGTGAGCTACTGAAAGGGTGGACATCCCTACGTCCATCCAGGCACTGTGCTGGACTGAGGACAGGGAGCCAGAAAACTGGACTGTCCAGCCTAAAGCCGGACAACTGGCCACCCTAACATCAGCTTGCCCCTAGGGTGTCCAGAGGTCCAGTTTTAGGCTGGACAGTCTGGCTTTCAGACTCCCTGTCCACTGTCCGGCGCAGTGCCTGGACAGACACAGGGATGTCCACCCTTTCAGTAGCTCACACTCAGACAGCTTCTCCTCCATGTCTTCATGGAACCAGGGGGCGTGGCCTCATGTTTAGTGGTGTGGCTTCATGGGGACCGGCGGCATGGCTTCACGTTGGGGGAAGGCTGGACATTCTGGCTTTCAGACTACCTGTCCTCTGTCATGCGCAGGGCCTGGATGGACACAGGGGGCGTGGCCTCTTGTTTAGGGGTGTGGCTTCATTGGGACCGGTGGCACGGCTTCACATTGGGGGAAGGCTGGACATTCTGGCTTTCAGACTATCTGTCCTCTGTCATGCGCAGGGCCTGGATGGATACAGGGGGCGTGGCCTCTTGTTTAGGGGTGTGGCTTCATGGGGACCGGTGGCACGGATTCACGTTAGGGGAAGGCTGGACATTCTGGCTTTCAGACTACCTGTCCTCTGTCATGCGCAGGGCCTGGATGGATACAGGGGGCGTGGCCTCTTGTTTAGGGGTGTGGCTTCATGGGGACCGGTGGCACGGCTTCACATTGGGGGAAGGCTGGACATTCTGGCTTTCAGACTACCTGTCCTCTGTCATGCGCAGGGCTTGGATGGACACAGGAGGCGTGGCCTCTTGTTTAGGGGTGTGGCTTTGTGGGGACCGGTGGTACGGCTTCATGTTGGGGTAAGGCTGGACATTCTGGCTTTCAGACTCCCTGTCCTCTGTCATGCACAGGGCCTGGATGCACACATGGATGCCCTTTTGAACAGCTCACTCTCAGACAGCAGCACTGTGCTGTCTGAGCATGAGCTGCAGGGAGAAAGTCACCCTCCCTCTCACCCCTGCAGCTGACAGAAGTTGATTTTTACCTTCATTTTTTCAATCCCGGTCAGATGCGGAGTGGAAGGGGCGTGGTCATAGAAACCTGGTGTGTGTGTGGAGACTAACTGCCTGGGAGCTTCTATTGGCTGATAAGGGTCATGTGACCAGGCTACTATTGGCTAATGCATTTTTTGGGAATATCTCAGGAACGGTACGTCCTGGAGAGTTGAAAACTGTTCTAAAACCTTCCCGGACACCTAATGTACATGTGTGCCAAATTTTGTGATTGTAGCTGCAGCGGTGTGGATTCCTTTAGCGGACATACACACACACACACACACATACACTCAGCTTTATATATTAGATTCTGGGCCCAGGAGATATAAAGTCTAATTTTAAAAGATAACAAATAACAAAAAAGTAAATAATAAAAATGAATAAAAAAATGGAAAATAGTAGGTTAAAAGATATCAGGTTAAAAAATGTCAAACAGTTCTATAGAATAAGTTCATGTGTAGATTCCACGGTTATTGTTCCTTGAGGATGTTATAAAGATCCAGTGCTAGGGTTTATAAATGCCTTTACAATAAATAATGTGGTCCACTCGGCATTTAGTTACTCTTTACTGTCTTATGTATATTCAGAGTTGTATAGATAATCTCTATATAATCATGTCCTTTTTGACAAGTATTTGCAAATGGTATTTCACATTCAGGAGCGCGCTCTGTTGCTAATATCAATGGCACAGCTATATACAATATGTATGTACTTATTCAACAGTATGTAGTTTGTACATTACCACTCTCAGTAGCGTTGGAGCGCGATGTTTTCTGAGCTGAGCCCAGTATTCTGACTGTCAGCCGGAGCTATTGTGCAGTGCGCGCTTTTCTTCAGAGTAGCAGCGTCCCATGTGGCGTCCCACGTGGGTACCGGCGCTTCAGTTGTAGATCAGAGCCTGAAAATACCGTAAATACCTTAAACTTTTCAGTCCCTTGAATTCTGTTGGTAGAAAACGGGTGTGCTGTAGTTCTTGAAAGCAATATAGTGTTTCTTTGTTTTGATACACTTTGGTCAAGGACAAAATATTGTGGAGACGTCTCCTTTGGCTTGGATGTGTAGCAGAATGCCCTTTAAACACCAAACGCGTTTCGGGGGTCTGAAACTGCCCCCTTTCTCAATGGTTAAGGGATCTGCTGTAACCTCCTGTCTTTTTAAAAGAGAGGTTAATTGAGAGGGAGGGATTTTCACCCTTCAATTATCCAATTAGTGCAATGGTCTGACTAGGAGTGTTTTGTGGAATCCTGGATATACAGGGGCTGTCCTTATGTATAAATTTTGGATGAATAATCTTTCTAAATAAAATGAGGATAATATGTAGAGTGATAATCAAAGTATAACCTTTTACTCAATAAAAATAAAAAATAATAATAATAGTGATAATAATAAAAATGAGAATCACAATTAGAGTGTAGCAACATAAATGTTAAAATTAAATAAAAATGTATGAGGACTTGTTTATAATATGGTGATCTGATATAATTCTCTATGAGATGCATACCGTAGTTTTGCTGCGTATATAGTAGTCTATACAATCATAATTATATCTTATTGTGTGTTTCTATATTTCTTTTCAGATCTTCAGATGGATATCTATTGACTGGTAAGTATGATTATCTTATTTTCTCTTTAATGAAGAGTGGCTTATGTTTTCTTATATTGTCTGACATTTGTATATCTTCATTATTTATTGTTCATCATGTAGGGTAATATGCTAAGTTGGAGGGGCGGGGGCCTCTCAGGGAGAGGATCGCGGTGCTGGTAAAGAGCAGCCTGACTGCGATGACTGTCCCTAAAGGGCACCCGTCCCGTCACATGGTTAGGATCACACAAACAGCCTGTCTCCTCCTAAACCATGTGACTGATCACATGGTCATGACATCATTGAAGGTCCTTGCAAGCTATGGTGAATGGAGTGTTTCTTCTCTGCCTGGTCCTGTCAATCAACAGAGCCTCTAGGAGAAGGGGTAACGCCCCTTGCACCTAGAGGCCTTATTAGCATAAAATAAAAGTTCATTTTATATAAAAATGGGGGCACCAGTAAATAAAACAGATATATATTTGGAATCAGGTGACATTAGCACATCTCTAATGTCAGCCTGATTCATATCGAAAAAACTGATGACAGAAACCCTTTAATGTTGTTTACATGTTCTGATATACGTTTTTTTAAAGTTATTTTTGTCCTGCCAATATAGTGTCTCTCACACGAGCATTGCAAAAGATAGATTATGTCTGTAGAGTCACATGTGATGCATTCTTCTATGTTGTGAATGTGCTGGTTGGTGGTTGATCTTACTTCTGTGGTCTTCTTTGTTGATTGACAGGACCAGGCAGAGAAGAAACACTCCATTCACCATAGCTTGCAAGGACCTTCAATGATGTCATGACCATGTGATCAGTCACATGGTTTAGGAGGAGACAGGCTGTTTGTGTGATCCTAACCATGTGACGGGATGGGTGCCCTTTGGGGACAGTCATCGCAGTCAGGCTGCTCTTTACCAGCACCGCGATCCTCTCCCTGAGAGGCCCCCGCCCCTCCAACTTAGCATATTACCCTACATGATGAACAATAAATAATGAAGATATACAAATGTCAGACAATATAAAACATAAGCCACTCTTCATTAAAGAGAAAATAAGATAATCATACTTACCAGTCAATAGATATCCATCTGAAGATCTGAAAAGAAATATAGAAACACACAATAAGATATAATTATGATTATATAGACTACTATATACGCAGCAAAACTACGGTATGCATCTCAGAGAATTATATGAGATCACCATATTATAAACAAGTCCTCATACTCACATTTTTATTTAACTTTAACATGTATGTTGCTACACTCTGATTGTGATTCTCATTTTTATTATTATCACTATTATTATTATTTTTTATTTTTATTGAGTAAAAGGTTATACTTTGATTATCACTCTACATATTATCCTCATTTTATTTAGAAAGATTATTCATCCAAAATTTATACATAAGGACAGCCCCTGTATATCCAGGATTCCACAAAACACTCCTAGTCAGAACATTGCACTAATTGAAGAAAAGTGCGCACTGCATAATAGCTCCGGCTGACAGTCAGAATACTGGGGACACAACGCTACTGAGAGTGGTAATGTACAAACTACATACTTTTGAATAAGTACATACATATTGTATATAGCTGTGCCATTGATATTAGCAACAGAGCGTGGGCCTGAACGTGAAATACCATTTGCAAATACTTGTCAAAAAGGACATGATTATATAGAGTTATCTATACAACTCTGAATATACATAAGACGGTAAAGAGTAACTAAATGCCGAGTGGACCACATTATTTATTGTAAAGGCATTTATAAACCCTAGCACTGGAACTTTATAACATCCTCAAGGAACAATAACCGTGGAATCTACACATGAACTTATTCTATAGAACTGTTTGACATTTTTTAACCTGATATCTTTTAACCTACTATTTTCCATTTTTTTTAATTCATTTTTATTATTTACTTTTTTGTTATTTGTTATCTTTTAAAATTAGACTTTATATATCCTGGGCCCAGAATAAGGAATAAATGTAAATAAATTGTGGATTTTTAAATGTACTATTAAGTAAAATATCTTCTACTATACTATATTTTGGTATCTATATTTGATATTAATACATAAACACCAAATTTGAGTGTGCTCCACCCATATTCTAGTTTCTCACAGTATTGTGTTTTAGCTTCTGCTTGTGCAGTACTCTCACCTGGAACTTTCTCTCTGGCTTGTTCCTCCATCTTGCGGTTTACCCTGCAACTCCTGGACACCTGCTGACCACTCGCTGGTTTGCCTCCTGACTTCTTGTCTTTATCCCTGCCTTATCTGCATTCCTGCTGCCTCCAGTGCCTCCTGTGTTTAGGCCTTGTTCCTGCCATTGGATTCCAGCAGTATTCCACTAGTATTGTGACAATTACTGTATATTATGCCTTGTTCCACAAAAGTGCGTTTTAAAAAGATAAAACTAGTGAGCTTCCATCATGGAAGTACTCACTAGTATGCAGTAAGCACAAGGAGTGGTGAGTGAAGCACTGAGCTAGCTGTACTCACTTCTCTTCGGTCTTCCTCTCTTTGGCTATGCAGTGCTGCAATGTCCCGACTACATACAGCTTCAGGATGTAGTGTGCACATTATGACTCGACACTGTACACAGTGCAGTAAGGGCCCAGAGGAGACAGCTGGACATGCAGAGTAGTTCCTGAGCAGGAAAGATCATTTAGCACGGTGGCTAAGTGGTTAGCACTGGTGCATTGCAGCTCTTGGGTCCTGGGTTTGAATCTGACCAAGAACAACATCTGCCTGGAGTTTGTATGTTCTTCCGGTGTTTGCGTGGGTTTCCTCCGATTTCTTCCCACACTCCAAAGACATACTGATAGGGAACTTAGCTTGTGAGCCCCATTGGGGACAGTTGGATGCTAATGTCTGTAAAGCGCTGCAGAATATTGTAGCGCTATATAAGTGCATAAAATAAATACTTATTTTAAGGTCTGATATGGTAGTCTAATCTGAGGATCTGATGTGTTTTTCAAGTGCAGAAGAATTAGGATTATACTTCTCTCACTCAGAAATGCAAGCTAGCTCTCCTTCAAGAAAGACAAAAGAAGCAGAAAGTCTCAAGGCCAGTCAGCCAAGTAATGCATTTTGGTTCTCTTGTCCTTCTGGAAAGAGCTAGCCTGCATGCTTCATTGAGAGAAGTGTAATGCTGGGTGGGAATTTCTAGTTATTTTAGGTGGAAAATTAGATTACATGCAACATTTTCAGTTGAATATTGTATGGGACTCTTTTCTAAACTGATGTTTATTTGGTGAGGCTTGTTAGAAATATTTCTTGTGTTTCATAGATTAATTATCTCCATTTTTTCCCACTAAGTTTTAGGTGGTAGCCTCTATAACTGTGAGGATAAATCATCAATTTGGCAAATGCAAAAAAAACCCTTGTAAGGTAGGAAAAAGACTGCAGAATGCATTAACTGTTCACATTAAGCACTTTTCAGATAATAAAAAAGGTGGCACATTGAGATTTGGCTGTGTGGCTGTCTGTGGCTTCTTCTAGGGCATGATCAGAGTGTTTAAATCACATAACCAAGCACTTTTAATTTACAATCTATTTCCACATAACATAATAGAACTACTCAGTGGCGTAGGCTGGGGTGAGCGCCAGGGGGGCCATTGCCCTGGGTGCCAAATTGTAGGGGGCTCCTGGCAGCAGGCAGTATAATGAGAGTGATGGAAGCCTATGGCTCCCATCCCCTCCCCTCCATTCTGCCTCATAAGCGTCAGGCCAGGCCTGAAGGCTATGAGGCAGTAGAATGGCGCCGGAGATCATGATTACATCACTATGACCTCCTGCGCCGAGTCTCGCGAGATGACGTGATGTTGCGGCGCAGGAGGACACTGTGATGTGTTCCTGACTGCCGGCGCCAAGACGCCTGAGTAAAGACTACAAGAGACGATGGAGAGGTGAGTATTTATTTATTTTTTCTTGTAAGTACTGTGGGACACTATGGGGGGGGGGGGGCAGAAGAGATACAAAAGATACAAAGGGGGCCGTTATATATTATACAGAGGAGCCATTATATATTATAATTATACAGAGCGGCCATCATATATGTATAATTATAATATATAATGGCCCCTCTGTAATATTAGAATATATAATGGCCCCCTCTGTAATATATATATATATAATTGCCCCCTCTATAATTATAATATATAATGGCCCCTCTGTATTATAATATATAATGGCCCCCTCTGTATTATTATTAGGATATTAATACAGAGGGGGCCATTATATATCCTTATATTACAGAGGGGCCATTATATATAATAATACAAAGGGGGCTAATATATATATATATATATATAACACACCTTCTCATTCAAATAGTTTTCTGTATTTTCATGAAAATTGTAGATTCACACTGAAGGCATCAAAACTATGAATTAACACATGTGGAATTATATACTTAACAAAAAAGTGTGAAACAACTGAAAATATGTCTTATATTCTAGGTTCTTCAAAGTAGCCACCTTTTGCTTTGATTACTGCTTTGCACACTCTTGGCATTTTCTTGATGAGCTTCAAAAGGTAGTCACCTGAAATGGTATTCCAACAGTCTTGAAGGAGTTCCCAGAGATGCTTAGCACTTGTTGGCCCTTTTGCCTTCACTCTGCGGTCCAGCTCACTCAAAACCATCTCGATTGGGTTCAGGTCTGGTGACTGTGGAGGCCAGGTCATCTGGCGTAGCACCCCATCACTCTCCTTCTTGGTCAAATAGCCCTTACACAGTCTGGAGGTGTGTTTGGGGTCATTGTCCTGTTGATAAATAAATGATGGTCCAACTAAACGCAAACCGGTTGGAATAGCATGCAGCTGCAAGATGCTATGGTAGCCATGCTGGTTCAGTATGCCTTCAATTTTGAATAAATCCCCAACAGTGTCACCAGCAAAGCACCCCCACACCATCACACCTCCTCCATGCTTCACGGTGGGAACCAGGCATGTAGAGTCCATCTGTTCAACTTTTCTGCGTCGCACAAAGACACGGTGGTTGGAACCAAAGATCTCAAATTTGGACTCATCAGACCAAAGCACAGATTTCCACTGGTCTGATGTCCATTCCTTGTGTTCTTTAGCCCAAACAAGTCTCTTCTGCTTGTTGCCTGTCCTTAGCAGTGGTTTCCTAGCAGCTATTTTACCATGAAGGTCTGCTGCACACAGTCTCCAACAGTTGTTGTAGAGATGTGTCTGCTGCTAGAACTCTGTGTGGCATTGACCTGGTCTCTAATCTGAGCTGCTGTTAACCTCTGATTTCTGAGGCTGGTGACTCGGATGAACTTATCTTCCACAGCAGAGGTCACTCTTGGTCTTCCTTTCCTGGGGCGGTCCTCATGTGAGCCAGTTTCTTTGTAGCGCTTGATGGTTTTTGCGACTGCACTTGGGGACACTTTCAAAGTTTTCCCAATTTTTCGGACTGACTGACCTTCATTTCTTAAAGTAATGATGGCCACTCATTTTTCTTTACTTAGAATTTGTATTATGGCAAGAAAAAAGCAGCTAACAGTCTATTCAGTAGGAATATCAGCTGTGTATCCACCTGACTTCTGCCCAACACAACTCATGGTCCCAACCCCATTTATAAGCCAAAAAATCCCACTTATTAAACCTGACAGGGCACACCTGTGAAGTGAAAACCATTTCAGGTGACTACCTCTTGAAGCTCATCAAGAGAATGCCTAGAGTGTGCAAAGCAGTAATCAAAGCAAAAGGTGGCTACTTTAAAGAACCTAGAATATTAAAACATATTTTTAGTTGTTTCACACTTTTTTGTTAAGTATATAATTCCACATGTGTTAAATCATAGTTTTGATGCCTTCAGTGTGAATCTACAATTTTCATAGTCATGAAAATACAGAAAACTCTTTAAATGAGAAGGTGTGTCCAAACTTTTGGTCTGTACTGTATATACACACACACCAATAATACAGAGGGGGTCAGGAATTATATATATATACACTATACATATAGAGCAGGGGTCGGGAACCTATGGCTCGCGAGCCAGATATGGCTCTTTTGATGGCCGTATCTGGCTCGCAGACAGGGCTCCTACCTGTCAGTGGCGTCAGGTGCGGCGCGGCGCGGCCCTGCAGAGGGAGATGAGCGCTTCCATTATGGAAGCGCTCATTTCCATAGTCATCTGTATCGCCGTCCTCAGGACGGCGATACAGATGACTGTATTGTACTGGGGCAGGGGAGGGAGAGGTGTCTCCCCTGCCCGTTCCTCTGATAGGCTGCAGGCACTGGGCCTGCAGCCTATCAGAGGCCGGCTCAGGCGGCGCGATGACGTCATCGCGCCGCCTGAGCGTACAGCGCGGGACACAGGCCAGAAGAGGCCTGCATCGCATCGCTGCTGGAGGTAAGTATAAGTGTTAATTTTTTTTTTATTATTTTACTGGCACATGGGGGCTTTGGGGGCATTTTACTGGCACATGGGGCACTGGGGCATTTTTACTGGCACATGGGGGCACTGTGGGCATTTTACTGGCACTGGGGGCATTTTTACATGGGCTGCACATGGCACTGGGGGCATTTTACTGGGGGCATTTTACTGGCCATGGGGCACTGTGGCATTTTACTGGCACTGGGGGCATTTTTACTGGCACATGGGGGCACTGGGGCATTTAGGCATGGGGCATTTTTATGGCAATGGGGGCACTGGGGCATTTTACTGGCACTGGGGCATTTTTTACTGGCACATGGGGGCACTGGGGCATTTTTACTGGCACTGGGGCACTGGGGGCATTTTTACTGGTACTGGGGGCATTTTTAACTGGCACTGGGGCATTTTACTGGCACATGGGGCACTGGGGGCATTTTTACTGGTACTGGTGGCATTTTAACTGACATGGGGCACTGGGGGCATTTTTACTGGCACAAGGGGGCACTGGGGGCATTATTACAGTCACTGGGGCCATTTTTTACTGGTATGGGGGGCATTTTTCTGGCACAATGGGGGCACTGGGGCATTTCTTACTGGCAGCAAGGGGGCACTGGGGGGCATTATTACAGGCACTGGGGCCATTTTTACTGGTATGGGGGGCATTTTCTGGCACATGGGGGCACTGGGGCATTTCTTACTGGC
Organism: Rhinella marina; assembly: GCA_900303285.1. Taxonomy (NCBI): domain Eukaryota; kingdom Metazoa; phylum Chordata; class Amphibia; order Anura; family Bufonidae; genus Rhinella; species Rhinella marina. The sequence continues at coordinate 58,938 of ONZH01014632.1, forward strand.
ACATGATTTTGGGGGGGAATCAATGGGGGGAACTTCTGGCGCATTATTGGGGCATTTCTTACTGGCACATAATCTGTGTGGTACTAGTGGCACAGTACTGGGGGTGGTAGGATGATTTGTCCAGAAGATGGGAGGATGATGGAAAAGTAGTAAACTAAGATTTTTTTCTGTCAAACTGCAGACATGAGAAATGGCTGAAAAATGGCGTCTGGTCTGAAAGGAGAAGATGAGGAAAGAGAAGATGTACATCCGAGGAGACGTCACTGGATGTACGAGGTATGGGGCGCTGTATTATACTGGATGTAAGAGGTATGGGGCGCTGTATTATACTGGATGTAAGAGGTATGAGGCGCTGTATTAGGCGGGGGGGGGGGGGCAGGGGCCCAAGCTGAACTCTTGCACCAGGGCCCATGAGCCTTTAGCTACGCCCCTGCTACCTGTCTATGGGAAGGATGCATGCACCGCGCTCCATCAGGCCGCGGTGCACGCTGATATTGGTAGTTCTTTGATGGCCTGATAAGCATTGGCGGCAGTGGTGAGCGGCAGGGAGCATGGACTACATTTCCCATAACTCCCTGCATAGCCGCGCCGTCTGCAAGCACGCACCTGCGTCCCCTAGTGAAGCGGCATCTGCCTCCTCCCTTGTGTCTCCCTTGGACGTTCCAGAAACCCCTGGCTGTGCTGCTGCTTTGAAGGTGAACATTATAACATGGAAATTGTTACACAGCCTCATGGTCAGCAGCAGTGAGCTGCATCAATAAAGGGGCTGTGTAATACAGTGTGTCCCACCAACCCCCCCTTCCCACTTCACCCCTGAAAATAATCCCACATAATCCATTATATAGCCCCCCCCCAAAAAAAAAAAAAAATATGGCCTTAAAAAACATCTGCCACCCATATTACACCAATGCCAGCTTCCAGTCATGCGCAGGAAAAAGAAGAAGCCAGACTGCTGGACTGATGTCATGCATCGCAAGCTCACAATGTAAGTTATTTATTTAATTTTTTTACTGCTAATTACCATTGTTTCAGTCCAGTTGTGGCTTTATACAGCAGGGAGGAGCATTCCTTGCTGTACTAAGTGAACATTGGAGCGATTGATCTGTCAATGGCCCTTTAAACATTTTGTACGGCTCTCGCGGAATTATATTTCAAAATATGTGGCGTTTACGGCTCTCTTAGCCAAAAAGGTTCCTGACCCCTGATATAGAGGGTATATTTTATCTAGTGACACTATAGGTAACATTATAATACAGGGTACACTACAGAGGGTCATTATAACTATTTGTAAATATTTCTACCACTATATGAAGCATTATAACTACTACAGACACTTTAGGGGGCTTTATTACTACTGCGGGCTCTTCTAGGGGTACCTTATAGAAGGGTCTTGTTACTGCTGGGGGCACTATTGGAGGCCTTATTTCTACTAGGGGCCCTATGGGGGCATTATGATTGAGCACATATTAAAGGGGTTGCTATTGGAGATACTGTAGGGTAGTGTGCCCAAACTCCAGTCCTCCGGGCCCACCTACTGGTCATGATTTCAGAATACCTGTGGTCAGTCCTGACGCACTGACACCAATTATATCAACTGCTCAGTAAAGCATGACCGTCAGGAGGGCCCTCAGGACTGGAGGTGAGGAACACTGCTGTAGGGAATGCTATTACCATGGAGGACAGTTTGGGAGCATGTTATTATGGGGGACTATCTGTCTGGCTCTACCACAGTATTGGGGACAAACAACACTTAGTGTCTATAAAAAGACGAATGGAGCCACAAAAGTACTATGAAAGTACAAAATTCTTTATTACATCACATAAAATAAATTAAAAATTTATGTTATAAAGGGAGGGTGACAGTGCATGAAAACACCATCCCTAGCCCATATATGAAAGACCATGCCAATATATTGGCAATAATATAGAGGTGAACTACAATCAAATATAAAGATAGTAGGATCAAGCAGTATACAATTAAATACCTAAAACAAACATACACGTGGCAGCATCAGAAACAATGACTGACACGTATAGGTTACCAAAGAATTACATGTAGCCAAACTTGATAAATGCAAGATACACAAATCCAACAATGTGGAATTTATATATGTGACTAACAAGCACTACTGCAGATCTAAAACAGGTCAATACAAAGGGATATAATCCAAAAAATACTGC